>JAZAVK010000049.1:0-270119 GCA_037954305.1 Neonectria magnoliae | reverse complement strand
TTTTTTTATGCCTTTAGCACCCACTAGCGGCAGCAACGGAATCAGAGCGCTCCAAGCGCTGAAGCCAGAACGTGAGTAAGAACTAAGATCGGTCAGTGCAGTAGACGATCTTAGATTAGGCAGATCTTTGGCAGCCTCCAGCCACCAGGCCATCTTAGTAATGTCAGCTTGGGGCCTGCTTTCTGCCTTTGGGCTGTTCTCAGTCAAATGGTAGCCAAGTGTAGAGGCGATGGATTCGCGAAGAGCGCAGGGTGAATGAATGACAGAAGGACGGACGATTCCGGACATTGATTACGTGTCTTCGATGCCCACTTTGCGCCCGCTTTGTGCCGACTCTTCCACCACCATTCCGTCGACAGTGAAAAGTCTTTAGCAAAAACTCGGGGAAGACGCCAACACGAGCCGAGCAGGAAAGGGGGCAACTAGTTCGCCCCGGTGACTCAATTACCGGTAGGTCCAGAGAACTGGTTTAACACGACCGTGTAAGGTTAACGTGAGGCATCTGTGGCGGATAGAAGACATGCCGGTCTAGCCACGTGTAGGCGTGATTCCGTATCTGCGTCAAAAGTGATATGATCCATTACAGGGCCACCGACATCGTGGCTTGCTCTAGACCTTCCACTACGTAACGGTTGTTGAAAACTACTGTCACTACTGTGAACATGGCGCAATGGGTTAGCAGGAACTTGGCACCCCTCAACCTGGGGATAGTGGATGCGGGGTGAAGATGGACCTGTGTAGTCCGTAACTCATCAGTGCAAAGTGACTGAAGATATATTGTGTAGGACACCCGCCGATGACGATGTCTTAGTTGGAATATGCATGCATCCCAACTACTCAGGGGTTGAATCTTATTCCGTTGATGCTTCTGTTAGTGGCCAGGAACGAAAAGAAGCCACTTCCACGCCAGCGAGTCCGAGTCATGTCTCGCGCAATCCCCAGACCGGCCCCAATATCCTGGAACGGCACTACTGGTGATGGCGGGGGATAGCGCAACTTTGTATTTTCAGCTTGGCCTTGGCAGCCAACCGACGTCAAGATCATGAATCGCACCCTTGCTTCACATCTAAGAGCAGTTAGGCTGCAGAGGGGTGACAGCCTAGGAGAACGCCTTCGGTTGCACGCGAGAACAAGCTCATGCATATGCCCCTTGAAAAAGGCCATAACTCTGCTGATCCCCGGCCTTGTCATCGACTTGTACCTTTGCCTTCCTCGAGATCGTCGTCCTGCTCTGAGAATCTGCATTTTGCCTGGGATACCCTCACAACTCAGCCGACCATGGCGTCTTTGGTATACTTCGAGGTTAGCTGGTCGATTCTCAGCGTCATTTGCATGGGCAATGTCCTCTTCGGCTGTGTCGTGTGTGGAATCACCAGCTTCACCCTCCTCGCCCTCGTCCCCATCATCTCGTCTGCGGGAGGCGCCATCGCATGTGGGCTGTGTTACTTCATCTACTACCAATTGCACCCTTCGACAAGTCGAGCAGTGGCCTCAGTGTTTGGAGATATATTCTGGCTGGTATGTCCATATCCTATCCTCGTGCATCCGTTTCCCGCTGACCTTAGTGTTCGGTGCCAATAGGTTCAAGAAGCCGGTTTACTCTTTTACAGCTACATGATACTACAGCGAGTTCTTCGAGGTATTCGCTGGCGAGTTTTCGCCGGCTTGTTCTGGGTCCTGCTTCTCGGTGTCGTTGCAACGCGTGTTGTAATCGGCGTCTACCGCGTCCGGTCCATCCTCGACGACAACCACAGCCTGCAGGTCACCATCAACTTTCTCCACATTAGCTACTTCAGCTTGATGGCGATCCTCGAGTGCATCAGCGCCTATTTCCTCATTGCTGTCTTTGCATCTGCGAGGGACACGTCGTTCCAGGCTGCCATGAAGATCGGTCTCTTTCGCTATCTCACGCGGAGCACTGAAGTTCGGGTTGGCATCCTGGCAGTGCAGGGCATCCTACGGGCTATCACGCACTCATTTCAGACTCCTGGGCAACGCGCGGATAACGTCGCCAGCCAGCTGGACCGGTTTTTGTACACCATCTTTTGTCTCTACCCAGTTCTTCTATTGTGGGTACCCCATTACATTCCCCTAGGGTTGTGAGTCTCAGCTAATCCTTTCGCAGTATTGACTTGCTGGCTTCGAAGCTTCGTTTTACAAACTCGCCAAACGGGTCATCGTCATATGGTAACGGTGCTACCACGAGCCGATCGAAGCAATTTTCTTCAGGGAGGAGGGATAACTACTCAACGGGGAGAACCGAGCATATAGTTGAGGTGCATGGGGGAAAGACAATGATGGACAAGAATGGGTCACAGGAGCAAATTATCCCTGGGAACTCCTCACAGACGGGAACTTCTGAGATTGACCTTGAGGATATGGACACGAGGGGTAATGTTATCAAGAAGACCGTTGAGTTCAAAGTAGTATAGAGAGAGCGTACCTTTTCTTTTGTAAGCTGGTTAGGGCGAATGTAGCAATATCAAGACTTAATACACGGGTCGAGGTGACTTGAGTGCCCGAAACACACTGCTCGAAGAGAGGAGTAGACTCAGTAGAGTTTGGAAGATATCAGGAGTGACCACATGTGACATTTTCTTACTTGCTATTTACTAGCCAATCGTCTTATAACCTAAAACATAGAAGAGTACCAGGCTTAGGGAATGTCAGCTCGTGTTTCGTGTCGTTTGAGAATTCCATCAATAATAACCTACCAATTGCCAAGTCTAGGCCGTGCACCAGGCCAAGCCCTCTGTGCTAGAATCAATGCGCCAAGATCTACGAAGTGCGTGTCAGTTTGAGTACTTTTCGCAAAGACCAGCCTTGGATGTGCATGTCTCAATGACCGTACTACCAAAACCCATGATAACTCGACCGCCCACGACAAGACCGAATGAATCTTGGTTAGAGCCAGCCGCGGAGACAATGGCGCCAATCAAGATGGCAATCGAACAAGCCATCGAGCCCCTGTTGACAAAGGTTGATAGTCAGCGAAATTGGGAATTCTGTATGCTCTGTGCATCAAAACTGTAACAGATAAACTTGCCATTCAACGCCATAATGGTCCCGCGCATATACGCCTGGGATGGGAAGGATTGTATTCACAAGCGAAGTAGCTGACGAAATAACTCCATACTATGCAAGATCAGTGTCAGCCTTAATCCTCTAAAACATCACACCCTAGACCTCAGGTATTTACCTGAGCGTTGTTGATTTCTAGCTCCTTGATCAACGTTTTCTTGAGCGGTCCAAGAGTATTCTCCGAGAAGGAAGAGCCCCAGGAAAGGGCAACACCACAAGCCAGAGCAGTGAGTTTTCAGGACAAGGGGAAATCTTTGTCCAGGGATCGGGTCCTAGACCTTAACATCTTTATCCACTGGCTACTACATGTTAAGGACTAGCCGCATATCGTAGGCGAGGGTATCCATGCTAAGGTAACGAACTACTTGCAGGTATGGAGTTGATCCTAGAGGTCACTTGCTCTCCACCTCGAGCATGTTTGCAGTAATAGTGTTATGTGGTGTTACATTTACAGTTAACTCAATCCCTGTTTTGATGGCAAGTTTCATAAAATAAGACGGTGATAAGGAAATGAAAAGTGGGCGCTCCCAGTAGCAACAGGTCACAAATACTACTTCTTCTCACCGTGATGGAAACATACCTGCGAGAACTGTGGGCCACAAGGATATGATTCTGCTCCAGGTTGCTCAGTAGATAGACACTTACGACCATTCTAGAGGGGAAAATCCGGCAAGAACAAACATTCCGGGGCTGTAGCATGATCTTTACCTCATATGAACCACCACGTAAAGACATCGCACGAGCTCCAGTCGACTGCCACAGGCTTGGGCTCTTTGGTACCGCCAAAGGAACGCACAGCCTCTCAATCCCTTTCTTGCCAAGGACGAGAGGTAACCCCATTAGTGAAGCCGCCCAGCGAGATCGGGCCTGCGGTTCCAATCCACGAGTACAGGAATAGGTCTAAAAAGAGCTCATATTAGGGATGCAAAAGAGGTACACCAGTTATTACAGCCAAGATCCGATTCATCTCAGCAATCCCTTACCACCCACAATGACCAACACCAGGCAGGAGGTGCAGCGACCAAGCTGCCAGCGTCTCACAATCTAACTGCAACATCACTTCGTCTTCGTCTTCTTAATCTTCCACGAGGACAGCTTTCCCCATCGGGAGCCCGACGCATTTTGAGTCTTGCTCTTCACTGGCATGGGAGCTTCCAACTCCTCCCGCGGGCCACCAACCAAGGTGTCGCCTTCAAGCTCAGGTGGCTGCACTTCGAGCTCGGCCAGTTTGCTCGCGATGTTCCCTGAGCTATCGGTCATTGTCGTCGCCTCGGTCACGGTTGCTTCTATGGGGCTTCCAAAATCGCTTCTTGGGCCAGTCATTGGGCTGACGGAGAGCTCTGTTGAATCCAATTCGGCCATCAAGATCTCCTTGGCTGCACCCGAATCATCGCGCGAGCCAGTCGATAATTCAAGTGCTGCCGGTCCCGCGCACAGTTCACTGGGTTGACCGTGGTGGTTGTACTTGTTCAGTGCGAGGCTGGAGGAGCTCTTCAGCGACTCGTAATCCGGTGGCTTTCCGAAGCGGTTGTTGTAGATGATGCTCTCGAAATCATTTCGCAGCCGGTTGAACCTGAATCCAACAGAAATCTTCTTCAAAGGAATCAGCTGGTCGATTTCATCGTGGACCTGTTGCTGGAGGAGCTTCTCCTGTCCTGAGAAAGTCCTGATGGTCGTGCTTGTGTAGTATTTCGCTGCGGTCTCGATCTGCTTGAGTGATACATACTTGCCGTCGTACCTGAAAGAGCGTTCGAGGATCAAGATCATATCACAAGAACATTTCAGAAGCATCCTCGCGGTTGGTGGCTGACTCCAGATACAACCAGCAGCACCGACGACGATTCCTATACCCAAGGTAGGCACCGCCACGCCTACAGCAACTGCGCTGACGGCGAAGAACTGAGTTAGGGACACCTTCATGAAGTTCTTCAGGTTGCCCATGACAATGTCTGACATGATCTTCTCGACCTCGGCCGGCGCGGTTTTAGGGAATCCGAAGCATTGTAGGACGTGTTCGCAGATGAGTCGTGAGACTGTCGGCGTTCCAATCATGCCGGAGAACGGGAGGGGCACGGCGGCGGTACGGATCGCATGGGTGCCTAGTCTCATACACTCTGTTATCGCTGAGTTGATCTTCTGTTCAACATCAACGACTTGCGCCGCGACGCAAAAGAGACGTACTCGTTCGTCGGCAATGAGCCCGAGAGTTTGGGAAAGAAGGTCTTTGACGCCGACATCGTCGTCTAGTATCCAGCATTAGCATCTTGCACCAACGCGTTAGGGGGAACCTTACTCTTTGAGATGCAACAGAAGCCATCTGCCTTGTAGTGCTCAATCTGTGACAGTTGGGTTCTGAGCTGGGCAAACTGGTCATCAGCCATCTTGTTTGCTTGTTCCTCTGCGATTCTTTTGGCTTCCTTGTAGTCGTCTGTCTTTTCCATGAGAGCTTCTAAGAGTTGCATCTTGCGGTAGCCGGTAAGCTTATCTTTCTTCGTTCCAACCACGAAGACAGGAACGTGGTGCGAGAACTGAGCAATAGTTGCAAAAGTCCGCTTGTCCGCCTCCTCTATTCGGCTCACGTCGGCATCTACACAAAACCTGTGGACGATTCGTCAGATACATCTTGTCTCGACACGATAAAAGCAGAAATAGCAAAAACCACGGCCTACCAGATGACATGCAATGCCTTTGCGGGGTCTTGTTGGAAAGCACGGTTTCTGAGAAACTTTGCGATCAAGTCAAGTTCGTCATCGCTACCTGCCTGCCAACCCCTCGAGTCGTGGACGAGTAGCCCTGGATGTCGAGGGGACTCGAAAGCCTCGTTGATGTCGTGGACTCCTTGGTCATACGAGTCCGATTCGCTGGTCAATTCAACGCCGAATACCTTGTTGATCAAGGTCGATTTTCCCACTCCAGTCTTGCCGCAAACTAAGATTCGGAACGCCTTTACGCCGCTTGCTTGCAATTGCATATCTTGCAGCCACGGAGCAAGCCCGCTTTCGTCATCAGTCATGCACGCATCCTGAAAACTCGAGATCTTTGCTTTCTGGGGTTTGAAGTTGGCCAGTTCAAGGTAGCGTGGGTACCTGTCCAGGATGCAGAACAAGGAAGGGTGGATAATTATGCCATACGAGTCTGTATCAGGTCAGCACATTCGAGAATTTGTATAATACAGGAGCGTTCGTACCGTTTGCTTTCCAGCCTTCCAGTCCACCGAGCTTGAAGATCTTGCGCGTCGAACTGCGAGAGTAGCAGTCCGAGTTGAATTTAAACCCGTGAGTGTCGCTCTTGATATCGGAAATCTCGGTATGAGAGCTTTGAAGATCAAACATGCTGACTTGAATACCGTTTGAATACTTGATGCGCCATTCGATGTCTTCTGATCCGTCGAGATGAGGCAGATTGCCAGCATACTGAGGAAACACGAGAGCCAGCGGATTCTCAGCAGTCGTTGGCTTTTCCATCGACACCACGCTCAGCCCAGCGCGTAGGCTCTCTAGCAAGATCCATTGCAGTGGGTAGAGAGACAGTCCATCGTTGGGTGTACCGCCGCACATGTCTTCGTTGGTGCCCAGGAACCAAGCTTGAATAGCTGAGTGGCCACTGATTTCAGCATCACTGGGGACTTGGACGACCTCTGCCATTCTGTTGGAGCGGTTCTCATTGAACGCGAGCGCATGTCGCAGAGTCGTGATGGAAGAGTTGAAGGAGATGTCGTACACCGTCTCTGGCGAGCTGAGCTTGACCGTGTCGAAGAGGCCGACAAAGGGGATTCGAGGCGGCTCGTTGCAGTAGCTTTTGATCTTTTGCATCAGCTGCGGTCCATGGAGGTAGTCGTCTTCCTTCTGGGCTTTGATGAGGGCGCATGTCGAGTCGAACAGCTCGTCAAACGAAAGCTCCAGCGATTTCTTGGGGAGGCCCATCCGATGGACAATGCCAGCTACGGCGCGGGCCACGAAGGCGCCATGACCAGATCCGTACAGCCAGAGCTCGTCTTGGGGGGACTCGAGTGTGGAGCAGACTTCTCCCACAATGCTCCTCACCAGCTCGTCGGTGTTGTCGTGGGACACCTTGGACCGGAACTTGTCCCTCAGGCGAACGACGCTGCTTGTGGTGACATGGTACGATGCGATCTGGACCAGGGCACCTCCGGAAGGACAAACGCCGTCTCGGACCAGCTGATTGAGTCGTTGGATGTTGGACTGGTTCGTCTCCTCTGCGAGAATCACATGTGTCAGCATCCAGCAACGATGAGTGGAGACGCGACTTACTCTTGTCTTTTCGGATCTCGCTCCCATCGATCAAAACGACCAAACGCTTCACTCGTCTGTCATCGGCCATCTTAGCGATTCGTCCTCAAACTCTGTTCAAGAGCCGCAAGCTCGCGGACCCGGGAATCCAACATGTCAGACCAGGAGCGGGGCACCAGGTCACGTTTTAATCGCCTCACCGCTGGGCTGGTGGTTCGCAAGCAACAAGGCTGGCTGCCTTGATTTCGAAGTGGCCACTAGGATTCGCTTGTGTGATGCTGCCGTTCTCTAGTGCTTACTGTCAGCATCGCTGGGGTGACATTTGCTGACGCGACTGAGGCACGATCCGCGGTGGAGACGGGACTTGAAACATAAATATCTAGGGTAGCCTCCCTTACTTTCCGGCGATAAGACGCAAGTCAGGCCAGCCACGCAGGTCTCTATTGGCGTTGGGATGAGATTAGATAACATCTCTATCACCGGGGGATTACCAAGTAATAAAATTGCAGAAAGGCTCTATCAAGAAGGGCTGTGAAACAGGTATGCCTAGATTAGCTGTTCTCGGCCTTTGATGTTTGAAGTCCACTGCATTCTCTCTAAATGATGACTTTCCCACTCTTTCAGTCATCAAATGTTTCTTCATCATAGTTTGATTCAGGGTCCAGTTTGATTAGGGGAATATCCTAGTGAAGAAACGAGTTCCTGTGTTTTCTAATTATGCCGGTGTTGTTTCTCTATCACGTGTCTACGGAGTATGCTTTTAGATAATCGCAGCTGAACTAGATACGGTATCTCGATGGCATACTTAGCAAGCTCACATTGGATGGTCCAGCAAAGTAATACAATGCTTCGGATCCCCTCCAACACGCTGCAGCAGCTGGTTACTTCCTAAACCCTCTTTTTTATCTCGCACACTAACACCCCAAGACTCTGCTTATACAAGTAGTCATTCGCCTCGATATTCTAAACCGTAACACTGCTCCTTCTAATGTACCGCATCTCATCATGCTTTTGGTCCTGTGGATTGCATCACGCGCTAAAATTATGGACAATAACACACCTCATGAGTACCCGCCAAGCTCAACGGAATACGTTGTCACTAGGTGCCGGTCAACCGGCGACGAATAGAAATTCTTCGAAGTTCTCCAGTACAGGAGTTCTTTTCACTGTAGGAGAACATGAGGCTCAGCATGTACGAATAACGGATAGAAATGCTAAGTCTGGTTCGTGGCGGGCTGAGAATGATTTTTCTGGTGTGGACTACGTCAACGATAAAGACATCTGATCTTGCTATATCTAGATGACAAGAACAGTTAATCCATGGATGGCGGTCTGTTCGACCTTAGTTTAAGTCTTGTTTACTGGGATCGCGTATGCTATGGGGGAATCTCCTTGATGATGATGTCGCGTGCCAAATGGGTAACAGCGAGGGAATGCATCACAGAGAGGGAAACACTAGAAGCGCCTGCAAATTGGGACACTTCAGCCGAGCTATATGGATCTTAGATATTAGTCTTATAAGATCACCACCCCTAACTTCGGGATCACAGCGCCCTGGCATCTGACTATCTGTTACTATTACGTTTCCTACCTTGTGGCTCTGCCGGATGGGGAATCGATGTCTTTGAGTTAACCCTAACAATAGAAGGCCATGTACATGTGGGAGTAAAATTCCCTCAGTACGATCCAATTCGTTGTTGGAAAGGAAAAACAATTTTAACAGGATCTTAGATTAGTCCGAATCTCGAGAACGATCTTGGCCAGCGTCGGCGTCTTCGTAGAGAACCCACAGAGCAACTTCCTCTCCAAGAGAGTGTGCTAACACCGTTGCCTCTAAAATCCTCCAACTGAAAGCTCAGTTAGAAGCTTTGATATCAAGTTATTCTCCAAGCTTTTTCCTTGCACTTCAAAGTGCCTTTCTTTTACCTCATCACTTCAGATCATGACATTTCCCTGGAGTCATTTGTCGACCTGTATGAGAGCAGTTCGCTGCGATCAGGTAGCTGAGAAATGCCTACGCAGACTTGCCTCGTCCGTGTGTCTTACGATCTCAGGTCTTAGTTTCGAAATAAGAGGCCACGTGCATGTAGGGACCGAGAATGTTTGCGGGCTTCGAAAGTAGTGTCGAACAGCGCGGAATATATATAAATGATACATATGGGCTACGTAATGGCGACGGTACGAGTCCCATTGCAGTCGATAAATTGAGAGCGCTCTATGATTAATCGATAAACTGTCTTTCGTACCAACGAACGACATGCAGCTTTTAGACACGTCTTCATATCGTCCGATCTGATCGAGGACGACAAATCGGCACTAGCCCTGAGGAAGCACTCAGAAAGGATGACTGGCTCACTGATCGAGATTCGACGGAATATGGAAGAAAGCTCCTGGACAAATTGTTTCTCAAATGAACCATTGGCCCGCCTGTGCGAGATCATTAAGTCTTGATTCCGAGGAGTCATGGATTCTCTGGAGCGCTTCGGCAAACCTCTACTGAAACAAGCCAGCCTGTTACTACACACATGGTCACTGATCTGATGTTGCAAGAATACGAGGGTTGCGTCGCTATCTGGCAAATTTGGTCTCACAATCGCATTGATAGCATACCTCGTATTCGTACGTTCTTGTCACATATGAGGAGACTCGCAGAACTCCAGAAGAAATCATGTAAACTTGCATCTCTTGCTTCTTACGGAATGGGCCGAGTCAGTCTTTAACTTTGAAGAATTAAGCTCCGAGTCTCTCACCGGCGACATGTCCCCGGAACCGCCCAGTTCTTGCGCATGATTGCCCACCCTCGTTCTACGAAAATTCAAGCATGCAGCTTTTGCACACGCGAGCCAATGAGAGCAGCACATGTGACCCCATGATCCCCGGTCCGGGGAAGTCGGAGCCGAGGTTGGCCTCACCCCGGGCTTTCCAGGCCGTACCTTTCCCAGTTCGGATCAGGTTGGACGCTGGGGCTGAATCAGATGGTTTCTTGCTCGGGTCGGTCCTGGTTCAGTTCTGGGTCAGTTTCTGGGTGCCCAAGCTCGCCACTGGCCGAGTCCGTCACTTCGTCCGGGTCCATGATCCATTGGCCGCGGATTGTCGCGTCCGAAAATGCGGGGAAGCCGGAGCAGTCTCGAGATGGGAAGCGAACTATTCTCAAAGGGAGCTGTTGCTGCCATGGGACAGAACAGGCCATCCAGCATCCGAGGGTCGACGGGTTAAGGTGGTATATAAGGCCCAGGGTGCCGTCTCTGGAAGACAGACACGGCTCTCTCGAGAAGACACGCACTCTCCTGGTTTTCTCTCAGAGTGTCACACGCACCCTCACAACTCGCGCATCCTGCTTCAATCGCCATGGCAAAGGCTTCAGAAAAGGAAAGCATGGGCGTTGATGCCGCCGGGGTCCACGATACGGGCGCCGCGGTGGAGCTCGCCCACGCTGCCAATACTCATTCCACGTCGCCGTGGACGCCGGGAATGTTCCGACTCTATCTCGTCCTGTCCTGCGCCTACCTGTGCGGATGTCTGGTGAGTCAATGCTTTCTGTTACGTGGCGGTGAGTCCGTTAGTTGTGGATTGTTGCTGATAGTCTGTGTTTCGCCAATGTGCAGAACGGCTATGATGGGTCCCTCATGGGTGGCCTGAACGGCATGGACTCGTATCAAAACTTCTTCCACATGTGCGTGACGCCGTTCCAACGACATCAATCGGGAGGACGACCATCAACTGACCTCTCTTTCTTCTAGGACGGTCGCGGGCTCAAGCACCGGAATCGTCTTTGCGCTGTACAACATCGGATCAGTGGCCGCAGTCTTCTTCACTGGCCCCGTCAACGACTACTTCGGCCGCCGCTGGGGCATGTTTGTTGGCGCCTTTGTTGTCGTCGTCGGCACCTGCGTCCAGGCTCCGTCGGCGAATCGCGGCCAATTCCTCGCAGGGCGGTTTATCCTGGGTTTCGGCGTCAGCTTCTGCTGCGTCTCTGCCCCTTGCTACGTTAGCGAAATGGCCCACCCGACGTGGCGCGGGACTCTGACGGGTCTTTACAACTGTACCTGGTATATCGGAAGCATCATTGCCAGCTGGGTCGTCTACGGCTGCAGCTACATCGACTCGAACACGGCCTGGAGGATCCCCATTTGGTGCCAGATGATCACGTCGGGCTTCGTCGTGCTGGGCGTCTTCTGGCTTCCCGAGTCGCCCCGCTGGCTCATGGCCCAGGACCGATACCAGGACGCGGCCAAGGTGCTTGCGACCTACCACGGCGACGGCGACGAGAGCCACCCCATCGTGCAGCTGCAGCTTAAGGAGATGCTGACGCAGATCTCGACCGAGGCCTCGGACAAGAAGTGGTGGGACTACCACGAGCTGTGGAACACGCACAGCGCGCGACGCCGTCTGATCTGTGTCATTGGAATGGCCTGCTTCGGCCAGATCAGCGGAAACTCGTTGAGCAGCTACTATTTGCCCGCCATGTTGGAGAACGCCGGCATCAGCGACGAGAAGAAGGTGCTGGCCCTCAACGGAATCAACCCGGTCCTGTGCTTCTTTGGCGCCATTCTCGGAGCTCGCCTGACCGATGTCATCGGCCGACGTCCGCTTCTGCTTTACTCCATCGTTGCCTGTTCCTGCTGCTTTGCCGTCATCACCGGAACCAGCAAGCTGTCGCTGGACCAGCCCGACAACACGGCGGTTGCCAACACGACGGTCGCGTTCATCTTCATATTCGGCATCATCTTCTCCTTCGGATGGACTCCTCTGCAGTCCATGTACATCGCAGAAACGTTGACGACCACTACTCGGGCCAAGGGCACGGCCATTGGCAACTTTTCCAGCGCTGTCGCGTCCACAGTCATTCAGTACAGCAGCGGCCCGGCCTTTGAGGACATTGGTTATTACTTCTACCTGGTGTTTGTGTTCTGGGATCTCTCTGAGGCCGTCTTCATGTACTTTTTCTTCCCCGAGACCAAGGATCGCACTCTGGAGGAGCTGTCGGAAGTGTTTGAAGCGCCGAACCCGGTCAAGAAGAGTCTGGAGACGAGGAGCGCACAGACGGTCATGAACACGCTTAATGTCCCAGGGGACGAGAAGACGGAGATGATGGCTTAGCTGGTTATTGTGTAGCAAGAATGTTGTATGTACGAGGGTAGCAATTGAGCTTATAATGGGCATGGCAGCACTGGTGTTCACAATGGGAATGACAAACGACTGGAATTCCGGGGTTTTTCGTGATCGCCATCAAGCATCAACCTTGCCATCCTGGCCTCTGGGTAATGCAGACTGCAACAGGGAGAGTCATCCCCGGACTGGCAGACACACAGTCTGTCACTGGCAGTCGCTGTGTCGGTCGTAGACTGCTACGCACACCGTAATAAACCCTCATCCGCGAACCATCAACATGGGCCGATGGACAGGGAGGGGACGGACTATTTCCGCACCAATCGACTTCAACAACAAACCCTGCTTAATTCTGAATACTCCCCGCATGTCCATCCCCCGCCCCCAGACGGCTAATTTATCCGTTCCCCATAAAACCAACCGTCTACCACCTCAGCTCGGTCCGCGTCGGTCCGCAATCCACAGTCAGGTCCTCGCAGCTCAGTCCTCGCAGCTCCTCAGTTTGACCAGCAATTCCTGCAGATCATGGGTGACAGCTACCACCATTCGGCCGGTGAGCCGTCGAGGAAACGTCTCCGCACATCGCATGCAGTGAGTCCGTCTGCCGGCAGTGTTGTGCTCTCCCGTGACGGCCAGGGACAAGGTCACCTGTCTGTGGCCAAAGTTAACGAATTTTCGTAGTGTGACACCTGTCGCGGCCGCAAAATACGGTCAGTCGGTAGCTCGTCGGTCTTGCTATTAGTAGGCTATTACTGACTTGGATCCTCAGATGCGATGGTGGCAATCCGTGTACCACCTGCTCAGCAGCGGACCAAGAATGCACTTACGGTGCTGAAACAAACTCGTATGTTTTCAGCTTGACCTAATCATGCAGACTAGAACCAATGTCCATCACGTGGATTCTCTCGTAGTCTACTAACGAAACCGCAGAAGGGGCAAAAGTGACCTCATTCTCGAGGGAATCTTGCGCGTCGAAAAATACCTCCACGAGCTAAACGTCAATCTTGTGAGGGCTCAGTACACCACCACTCCTTGGGAAGACCATCACTGACCATTCAGTCAACCACTTCTCATCCAGATCGCCAATTCTCATACGTCTCTCCCAACGTCCCCCTTGGAAGCTCTTTCTCGGGCTCACCTCACAACCAGGGAAACGCTCGGCGTCCGAGTATCCCCATCCAAGAAGCTCTTAGCGAATCGCATCCAAGCAATGGATACAGCTTCGACAATGCAGTGCTTGACTCTATGCACACTTCAACCACAGAGTCCATCCTCCAATGGCCCCACTTCGACATGTTCTCGTCTCTTCGCGCTGACCACACTTCAATATTTCACCTAGAGCAATCACGAAGCATCCTCCCGATAAGACCAACCGCTATGTGTCCGTACGTCACTACGGATGATATCGACTCAATCCTCGACTCGTTTGAGCATAATCTCAACTTCTGGTACCCGACCATGTCCCGGGATCAGCTTGAGAAGATCCGAGAGACCCTCCAAGCCGGTGTGCCTTCCGAGGACAATGTTGAGGCATGTCTTACCCTCCTAACCATGGCACTTGGGTGTGCAAGCCAGGCCATCGCAGGACTTGGTTCTGGGCGCGTTCTAGGCGAGGAAGATGTGCGCAGGCGATTGTTGAGACGGAGGATGGGTGACATTTACTTTGAAAGTGCTTTGAAGAAGCTCTATGTCGCTCATCTACATGCCAACTCGGAAGCCACCCAATGCCTCTTCTTTGCCGCGTGAGTACTTCTACAACTATTCCAGACCAGCGGTCTATTGCGTGGTAGCTAACAGCCCAAATACTAGCATGTACTTTGCGTTCCTTGTTCGGCCGCTACAGGCCTGGGAGTTTCTCAGCGCAACAGCTGCAAAATGCCTCCTTCTCCTCTCGTACCCGCCGACTGGAGAACCTCCCGAAGATCAGGAACGGGTCAGACGGATATTTTGGTCTTGTTATATCCTTGAAAGGTATCAATTACACACCATCTGCTGGGAAACCTGCATCGTGAAGCTGATTAAACGATAGCGACTACGTGGCTGAACTCTCTGCGTGCCCTCCGTCTGGAATTGCGCGCATTGAATCTTCTGTCCCATTGCCAGGTGCCTTCAACACGCACGCTACCAATGACGAGGAGGAACAGTCGGCACTCTATTTCCTCGCCTGTATAAGTATGCGTCGCCTCCTAAACCGCGTTCATCAAACGCTGTACGCTCGGGATACCGGTGCCGCGCTGGACACTGCACGTTTCCCTCCCATTGTCGCCGAGTTGAATCATCAACTTGATGAATGGCGTGACGTATTGCCTGTTGCCTTTGAGTTTAGCCTCGATACGTCACCAACAAGAACCGAAGCAGGGGGATTTCTAAGGCAGCGTTACCTGACGTGCCAAGGCGTCATCTATCGCCCATACCTCATGTGGATGCTGAGTGGCAGTCGGATAGGGGGACACGGCATCAATGCCATTTCACCTAGCCAGGATGCCTTGTCAAAGTGCAGAGCTTGCATCGATGCATGCATGTTGCATGTCCTCAACTTGAGAGGGTTTGCACACACGATATTAGTCGATACCTGGATCTGTTCTCTTTCGTAGGTTTCAAACTGCCACCTCAACATTGGGTATGCTAATGCGTTTTAGTATGTCTGGAGCCATGCTCATCCTGCTAGCGGCGTGTCAGGTTCCAACACTGAAGAGCTTGATAGACCTCAAGGTTCTGAAAATGGGTGACCATCTGAAGCAGCTCTTCCAAGAATGGAGGAAGTTTCTTGTCGGATCAGACTCACCGAGCGTTGATCAAAGTCTGTGGATAATTCACGAGGCTGATAGATTTATCAGCGAGAGCTATGAGCCTAGTTTAATCACGGGAGGGTAGAGTATTTACTTCTAATTGCAACCATTACAGGAGATTTCTCCTGAATACTCGAGGCCACTAGATGAAAGAGACAACCGAGGTCACAAATTTTCTATACGTACGCCCGATGAAAATCCTCAGTGCCCTCTTCGACCCCGTTGCCACCCTCCGCTACCCCGTACGCACCTCCACCGGGCGTGTTGATCTGGATATACTCTCCAGGCTGAAGCTGAACCACCGCCTTGCCTCCAAGGTTGACTTCTTCCACTTGGCCCACATCGTTGAACATGTACGCCAGATTCAGCCCCTTCTCTCCAGGTCCGCCCCCCTTCATGCCATAAGGCCGATACACTCGGCGATCACTCAGGATACTGAATTTGAGAGGTGCCCGGGCCTCAATCTCACGCCTGATTCCATTTCCCCCGTTCCACTGACCCTTGCCTCCGCTGCCGTGCCGAATCTCGTTCCGTCGGACGAGCACAGCTGTGCGTTTCTCGACGACCTCGGGGTCGGTTCCACGCGTGTTAGTGGAGTGAACCTGAACCGGTCTGTTAGTATTCCTCCCCATATCTGGAATACAATTTCACTTACATGGACTGCGTCTTCTGCGTGATATCCTTCGCCAGCGCCAACACCGCCACCAATGGACTCGCCGTAGTTCCACCCCGGCGTAATCTTTCCGGTCTCGGGGTCTTTCCCACCGATGCCCCAGCCAAAGCTGCTGGCGCATCCTTGACTCGCACCGTAGCGTCCAAAGGCACGCAGAATGGTATCAATCACTCTTTGACTGGCCAAGGTAGATCCGCAAATGGCCACAGTTGGCGTGGGGTTCAAAACCGATCCCCGTGGCACACAAATCTCGACTGGCGTGAGACAGCCTTCGTTGAGGGGCACGTCTGCACCCAAAAGACAGCGGATAGTATAGATGATGGCCGAATGGCAAATGGAGATGGGACAGTTGTAATTGGCGTACATCTGAGGACCCGAACCAGAAAAGTCGTAGATGGCACCGCCGGTTTCTGGGTCAATCTTGATCGTCAGGGCCATCGCTGTGCCGTCGTCAAGATAGTCTGTCGACGTGAGTGGCTCGGGATGCTCCTTGGCAATCTGCTTGAAGAACTGCCGGACCGCATACTCGGCGTTGTCCTGGATTCCTTTCATGTAGCGGTGGACTTCAGGCACTGAGTACTCCTCGCATAGCTTTCTGAGCAGCGTGATGCCGCGCTGATTTGCCGACGTTTGCGCCTTAAGATCCGAGATATTATCGGCAAGACGACGCGTCGTGCTGCAGCCCGGATGCGACCCGGCCTTCTCAAAAGCAGCCCGAACATCGTCCTCGAGGAACTCTCCGCCACTGACGATTTTCATGGACTTGACGTTCAGCCCCTCTTCCCACAAGAAACGCGACTCAGGCATCATGCTCGTGATGCCTTTGCCTCCAATATCCGTGTGATGGCCACGAGAGGCCACGTAGAATGCAATCCCCCCATTGACAAAAACGGGAGTTACAACAGTAATATCAGGCAAATGTGTGCCACCCCACTGAGGGTGATTCGTCAGTAGAACGTCTCCATCTTGCAACTTACCAAGCCAATGACGATGTTGTGCTTGAATCGCAAATTGCATGGAACCTAGGTGGATAGGGATGTGAGGGGCGTTGGCGATGAGCTTGCCCTCTGGAGAGAAGATGGCGCAGGAGAAGTCTAACCGTTCTTTTATACTCGTGGATATAGATGTCCTCTGCAGCGTATTGCCCATTTGTTCTGCAATGGCCATGAACCGGTGAGCGAAGACGGAAAGCCTGATGGGATCCAGGGTTGCGGGTGAAAGTGCATTGCTATGAATGTTCGAAGCGGACTCCAGAGGGAGTTTGTCATTGTTGTTCTCGAGAAGGACGTGGTTTGACAGAACATAAGCGCGATAAGTGGACTCAACCAGGATCGTCTGAGTGTCATCGATGACCAAAGCCGGTCCATCTATGACACTGGCCGGCTGCAATGTCTCGAGCCTGTAAACCCCAGCGTCTTGCCACGAGCCGTCCGCGTACACCGTTTGAGTCACGGATGCTGGGAGTGATGTAAAGTTGGTGGTTTGCGCTTTCTCCTTCAGGGCCGAGACCTCCTCTACTCGGTGGCCGGTAATTCCTGTCCCCCGGACTTTGATAGATTCGATAACAATGGGCCGCTCCATGGAGAAGGCGAATTCTCGAACGTGCTCGGCCTTGAAGGCGGCAGCATAATCTCCATCATTGGACTTGGAGATGGTAAGGTTCGTATCTGTTCCAAAGTACTTGAGAACTAGGGATTCGTCAAACTGAACTGAATCTGGGTCGGCGCCTTGGGCGGTAAGCTCAGCAGCCACTGTTTTCTTCAGAGTCGACAAGCGAGTTTCCACCTCTCCCAGCACGTCGCTGGTCAGCTTTGCAGCAAACGGCACGAACGTCTCATATTGAAGATCGGCTTGAGAGATTCCATAAGCCGATAACAGTGATGACCATTTGTGAATCAAAATACGGTTGATTCCCAACTTGTTGGCGATCGAACATGCGTGTTGACCGCCAGCACCGCCGAAACTGACAAGATTGTGCTTCTCGGGTGCATAGCCACGCGCCTCGGTGGTGTTGCGAATAGGCCTACTCATTGTCTCGTTGGCAATGTCCAGGAACCCGTAAGCGACCTGCTCGGCCGTTAAGGTCTGGGAGGTCTGACTGTTAAACTCGGCTGTAATCTCCTGGAACTTTACGGCGACAATCTCTGCATCGAGGGGCTGATCTGCGTTTTTACCAAAGATAGCCGGGAAAGATGACAGTACTAGGCGTCCGAGGAAGAGGTTGGCGTCAGTAACTGTCAACGGGCCGCCCTTTCGGTAACACGCTGGCCCGGGATAAGCACCAGCAGATTCTGGGCCTACGACTAGCAGGCCGTTGCGGGCGAATAGGATTGAGCCGCCGCCAGCTGCAACTGTAGCAATGTTGAGCATGGGGACCGTAATTGTGCGGCCAGCAATGACTGTCTGTGCTAGGTAGTCGTACTTCCCGTCGAATCTCGAGACGTCTGTACTCGTACCGCCCATGTCGAATCCTATCACCGGCGTGCCGTCCTGGGCATCGAAACAAGCCCTCGCTGTACCGACAATACCACCCGCAGGCCCGCTCAGCAGTGCTTCATTACCCCGGAACTTGCGAGACTCCTTGAGTCCGCCGTCAGAGCACATAAACTCAACGCGCTGTGGCAGAATCTTGAAGCCGTCCTCGAAGCTGTTGATGTATTGCTTGATGACAGGGTAGAGATATGCCTCGGAGCAAGCTGAGTTGCTGCGTGTGACGTACTTGATCGACGGGCTGGTACTAGATGATGTTGTCACATATGTGAACCCAACCTCACGAGCCAGTTCAGCCACCAAGTTCTCGTGATCCGGGTACAGATAGGCGTGCATGAAAGACACGGCCAGTGAAATGTAGCCCTTGCTGCGAAGTTCCTGTAGTTGCTTGCGCACTGTTGTAGGTTCGGGTCGCTGGAGTACGCGTATGATCTCTCCGCTGTGCGTCTGAACCAGATTTGCGTCTTTGAGAGCCGCTTCTTTGTCGAGCGGGAACGGGTTGAGTTCGTAGTCCTCAATGGTGATGCGCTCTTCAACCTCAACGACAGTCGAGTGAAGTGCCTTGGCCTTACGAATGTTCAGGTCAAATAGTTTAGGTCGTGACTGGTCACCAATGACACAGACGTCTTTGAAGCCTGTAGTTGCCGTGAGTTAACAGTACACGTAAGATCTCAATTGTACTGAGACGCACCTTTCGTAGTCACTAAAGCGAATTTCTCGCCATTGCCCGTCAATAAGGCGTTTGTGGCGACGGTAGTGCCTACCCGGCATGATGCTGTCGTTCCAAGTTAGAGGCTAATGATTCAATGCAAAGAATAGCGGGAGGTATTACTTACCGATTCCTGAGCCATCTAGTTTCTCCCCCACAGGGATAGACTTACCCTCCACCACCTCGAGCACACGACGAATTGCTTCTGTGGGTGCATCCGAATACTTTGAGGGATCTTCGGAGAGCAGCTTGAAGATGATGGGATCCCGGTCTTCCACGTGAGCGATTACATCGCAAAAAGTGCCCCCTCGGTCAATGGAAATATTGATCCCGGCCATAGTAGAAGAGGCAAGGCGTCGAGTTAATTTCTTATGCCTTGGAGCTGGCGAGGACCTTGCACAGTCTGAAGCAGGTAGCAGTGATGCATCAAAATGGTGATCAGAATTATCCCTGCATTTATTATCAATCCATCATTGTGGTTCTACGTCGGAAGGCCCCAGAGCCAGTAAATTTGGGAACGATTGCGCCATTGCTAAGTCCATCTTGAGAGGCTAACGTAATAAACTATCACTAGTCCAGTTCACGTCGCTGATAGTCGGAGAGAGCCCGAAAATGCCCCCATTGAGAGAGATTTAGTGCTTTCGAGCGGTCACGGGTCCGACATGGAGCGTGTTGTGTCGGCCCTCTCCGACTCCGGCTCCAGACACAATCTCCACGACCGGGAATAGCCCGCTCCATTAGCGATTTACTCGAGTCATGTGAAATAACCCCTCTCCTGTTCTCGCTTGCAAGTCCCAACACTGCCGAGCCTGGTTTTCGGTTCTTCTAGGTGTTGTAAGCGAGTTTTCTTGATCTTGTCACCACCCTACATCACCAATATCGAGATGCTGCAGTACGTGGCAATTAATGGTGCCAATTTGGCCTATGAAATTTGTGGTCCTGACGATGCGCCACTGATGATCACCCTCCACGGGGGTAGAGGAATGGGTACGAATTGATGCCTTATTATTAATTTGATAAAGACTGCAATGCCAAAGTTTGACAAGGGGATCACAGAAAAGACTTCGAAGTGTATAGCCAACTCAGTGACAAGCTCCGAGTCTTGTCATTCGACTACCGAGGACATGGCCAGAGCTCGCGTACCAAGCCCTATACCTTCGAGCAAATCGTCGACGATGTTGACGAGATAAGGAAACACTTTGCAGGCCCAGACAAGCAGGTCATCATTTGCGGTGGAAGCTTCGGCGGTTTCCTCGCTCAGCACTATGCGATCAAATATGCTCCATTTGTGGCTCATCTGGTGCTTCGGGGCACGGCGCCTTCTCATCATCGTAGGTTTCGACATGAATTTCCTTCCTGTTCTACCAAACGTTTTATTAACCGCAAATAACAGACGAAGATGGTGCCATCAAGACCTTGGAAGAAAGAATGAGCAAGGCTCCGAACTTCTCCACGGATATGCTGCGGAACAAGGTCTTTGGCTCTTTCAAAGATGACGAGGAGTTCAAACTCGTCCACTTTGCCATGTTGCCACTATACAGTGAGAAGTATAATGCAGATGCCGGGCTACAAACCTGTTTGAGCACCGTCTATGTGGCCGAGTCACACAGTGAGTGAAGCGGTACACAAATCAAAAGTTCATACGGCGTGACGCTCACCTTTGCAATAGACGACCTATACTCCAGCGAGGAAAAGTACTTTGACTACACCGAGAAGTTGAGCAGCATCACGGCGAAAACCCTCGTTCTGGTCGGGGATCGCGACTGGATCTGCCCCATGGGTAAGTTCCAACTGCTTTTTGTTGAGGTTTTGTAACAGACAGTTGATATGCAGTGATACAGAAAACTCAAAAATCATCACCGATAAAATCCCTGACGCTAGAATATTTGTTGTGAAGGGAGCGAATCATGGAGTTCATGCTGAACGGCCTGACTTAGTGTTGCCAGAAATCAGGACACATGTGGGTGTTTAGATCAAGCTGAGAGGCATGGACAGTGGAGAGATAGAATGTCAACTAATATGTATATGTTCAAGTATCACTAGAGATTATCTAGCCTTATTATTGCAAACGGGTTTCTACTGAAGACTTGCTTGCAAACCGGAGTAGCACGAAGTTGACGAAGCGATGGTCAAAACTTCTTCACGCTTCCCTCTAACCTTGATTGTCCAAAGCCGTCTCATTCGGAAAATGCAATTCGGCGACGTGGAAGTAGGCTATATGGTTGAGTATTGTGTGCACCGTTCTCAGTGCAGTGTCGGAGCTCATCCGCTCACAAGTCTGCCCGCAACCCGATAGTGCAGTCTCTCTCTGTTCCGCCCGTTATCCACACGCCACTAAGCAGGGGCTGTCGGAGTTCGTCCGATAGTAGTCTGCCCAAAAATGAACTAACAGTGAAAAAAACCGGCCGGATGAGACAAATCCATGCCATTTTTCGGCTTGGTTCCTAGTGCTAGTCGGAACGGCACCGAATAGTTGCCGCTCTGGGGAATTTCGTGCTCGCCCCTCCCAAGCACGTTGCGAGCAAGGTCAAAGCAGCTAGGTGAACTGCCGGCAAAGCGAGATGCTGATAAGGTGACTGATCTTCACGGGAAACAATGTTCGTTGCATCAGACAAACGAGATCCTCTGGCCTTCAATCCTCCGTCGTTTACAGCAGTGGCTGTTTTCACCTACATCGGGCTTCAACTCGTCGAGTCAACCACAATCTACGGACCCTGCAGCCCCTGCTAAAGCCTCGTGGCCTCCATCGGAAAAAAATTAGCCATACCGACACAGTCGGCATCAAGACTCCGAACATGGCCGACAAGACGGATTCCAAGGCGGACCCCATCGCCGAGGAAGTCAATCTCACCACGTCCATCGCCGAGTCCGCCAACGGAAAAGGCTCCCTCACTCCGCCGGCCGATAAGCCGTCTACCATTTCTGGGTTTTTCCATTGGCATGAACCGGGCACATCACGCGAGGAGAAAAGACTCATCCTGAAGCTCGACTGGTTCCTCTTGAGCTTCTCATGTCTCACTTTCTTCATCAAGCAGGTAAGACAACTCCCAAGCCGCGTCACTTGGCTGCGTTGCTGAATACTATGCAGCTAGATCAGAACAACATCTCCAATGCGTACGTCTCGGGCATGTCCGAAGAGCTGGGCTTCGGTGAAGGCAATGAACTGTCATGGATGAACACCTACTTCAGCATCGGTGAGTAATCGAGCGAAATTTCATGTACTACCGACTGACTCACGACTCCTAGGTACCATCATTGGCGGCACCTTTTCCAACCTGATCCTAACGATTATCCGTCCTCGCTTCTGGCTAACTGGTTGCCTCTTCACCTGGTCTCTGTTTGTGCTCTTTCTGTACAAGTGCGACCACGCGTACCAGTTCTACATCCTTCGATTCTTCATCGGTCTCTTTGAATCAGCGGCCTGGCCGGGAGTCATGTACTGTCTGGGCTCCTGGTATCGCAAGAGCGAGCTGGCCCGCCGCAGCGGTCTCTTCGTCATGAGCGGTGTTCTCGGACAGATGTTCAGTGGCTATCTGCAATCGGCGCTGTTCACTGGCATGCATGGCAAGGGCGGAATGTCAGCGTGGCGTTGGCTCTTCATCTTCGACTTCATCCTCGGAATCCCCGTTGCCATCTACGGTGTAGTAAGTGCTCTGAACCAGCGCGAATGGAAACCCCGTTGCTGACTACTTAGTTCTGCTTCCCCGATACTCCTCACACGACCCAAGCTTTCTGGTTGACCGAGTGGGAAAAGCAGCGTTCCCGAGAGCGCATCGAAGAAGAGGGCCGCAAGCCTGTTGGCAAGATGGACTGGTCCGTCATCCGCCGTATCTTTGGTTCCTGGCAAGTGTACGCCTTCACGTCAGGCTACTCGTTCTGGACCCTCACGTGCGGCTCCTATGCAATCCAGTACTTCACACTATACCTCAAGTCGACCGGCTGGTACACAGTCCCCGAGATCAACAACATTCCCACCTGCATCGGCGCCGTCAACTTCTTGTTTATGATATCGACTGGGTATATCGCTGACAAAATTGGGAACCGCGGTCCCGTGTGCTTTACCGTCGGATCCCTACTTACTTTCTGCTACGCTGTCCTCACGGCTTGGCACGTACCTCACGACTTGCGAATGGCTGCTTTCATCCTTCTCGGCTGCTACGGTTGCTATACGCCGCTCCTAGCTGGATGGACCAACGAAGCGTGCGGTGGCGATCAGCAGAAGCGAGCATTTATTCTAGGCTTCATGGTATCGGTTGGCCAGGCCGTAGTCATACCGTTCCAGCAGTTGCAGCTGCCCAGTGGACAAGCTCCTGAATTCAAGGAGACTCACGGTTGGCCTAGCGCTCTGGCTTGGGTAATTGCGTTGACTATTTGGACCGGCGTCGGTATTCCGGCATTACAGAAGTGGAGGGAGAGCAAGACCAAAGTTGTATCTTCCAATGAGGTCTTTGATGAAGAGTCTTAGGATGTTGCGAGAGAAGAAGGATTTCTCAGTCCCAGTTAGGATGATAGATTGGACTTAATGAACAGACGCTTCAGATAATACAGGTTTGAGCCTACGCTTTTCATCTTGGAGTAAAACGTCTTTCAAATTGATGTGTGATTTGGGCCGATTGGTGACTTTGGGATACAGCTAGTTGTGCGAGGGTTGGGATATGGCATGTGGGTGATGGCTCAGACACCAGCATAAATCCAGGTACATTGCTCGTGCCGTAACACCGAAGGTGGGATTGACTATAGAGCTATAATCAACGCAAACAAAAAGTCTCAATAATAGCTGTTCTCCCATCTTCACATCGAAAGGTTTTGTCATCCCATCACCTAATCCGGCGCGATGGATTGACGGCGGAAGCCTAACCGGAGTAGGAAATATGTTCCCCTACTGGATCTCCACCATCCGCCGACGTCCCGCCACGCAGCTGACAAACATCCCTTTCACACCAAATCTTCAATCTGCGATTATCTGCCTGTGACTCTTGAACCGAAATCGGCAACTATTAGTCACATTTGATCTTCCCCAGTGGATGCGAGCGGACCGGAGCATGCACCAACCCGAGCTCAAGGCCTGTGAGGCCTGCAAGTCGTCAAAGAGGAAATGCACCAAGCAGCTTCCTAGGTGTCGACGATGTGAGCTCCGAGGACTGCACTGCCTCTATGAGGCTCAGCCGCGGACGATTGTATACCAAGCGGATGATAATGCTGGCATCTTGTCAAGAATACGGCAAACCCATCATGATGAGCAATCCCTTGAGTATCCGCCATGTAATGTGCCACTTGGCATCGAGGCCATGGCGGTCGATCCGCAACTGGAGCTTCAGATATCATCGTCTAATAGCCCAAACTTTCTATCCATTGACGACTTGAGATCGGCTTGGTTCCTTACTCCCGATGCCTGGAAGATCTCCCCTGTTGAAACGTCAAATCTTGCGCCAGTCTCCAACGCTATGATTCAAGGGCATTGCGACAAGACAATGACCTGGCTGCGGCAGTGGATCGGTACTGGAAGCAACCCGTTCATCCACTCGGAAATTTACAGAAATAGCATACCAGAATGCGTTTCTGATGCTTTTATGGCTTTATCAGCATACCTTTCCAAAACGGACGAGACGGCGGAGTTGGTCCATCGCCTCATAGAAAAGAAGGCAAACGAATTGGTGGCCTCGCAAGTTAGTGGCGACCAGGAACGAAACACAATCCAGGATATCGGCCGAGTCCAATCGCTCCTCATTTACTGCATTATCCGACTCTTCGATGGCGACATTCGCCAACGTCACTTTGCAGAGCGACACCTTCCTATTCTCCATAATTGGACCAAGGATATGCTCCTAAACGCCTCTCGTGCCAGCAGCGACGATACCCTGCTCTTTGGCAACGCCCTCACCAACTACAGTCCTCAACTTACTACTGAGCCTTCCATCCCCTGTCAAGTCTCATCCGAGCAGCTCCTCTGGCACGCATGGATCTTATCCGAGTCTGTTCGCAGAACGTGGTGTATCTCCATGGGAATTCAGGCAAGCTATGAGCTGCTGAAGACGGGTAGTGGACCCTGTTACGGGGGCGTACTGGTCACGACGAGGAAGGGCGTTTGGGACGCTGAGACGGCTTTTGAGTGGACCAAGTTGTGTGCCGAAAAGAGTGTTGGATTTGTGCATAGGAACGCTTCAGAAAAGCTCATGGAGGATACAAATATGGACGAAGTTGATGTGTTTGCGTTGGCTTTGATGGAAATTGATGTTGGGCGGGAGAAGATGCAGAGATGGCAGCACGGCAACTGGCCTTGAGATGCACCTCCAGGTCAGGGGTTTTCGACAAGGTCCGATGCCAGCTAACATCTCGCATCAGACAATTTGTTCAAGCTTACAAATTCGCCGGACTGGCAGTCTGTTGATTATCACACACTTCCGCAGTCCGCAAGATGCCCGCTAGCTTCCGCCTAGCATCCGCCGAGGATGTCATCATATTCCACGTTCCTCAGAATATATAAAGGCTCTGGGAACATTCTTCCCATTCCAATCTCAGCAAGATACACACATTTCTACGTACACAATATCCCCTTCTACTTTTCAAAGATTTTCACCGACTATTCTCCAAGATGGCTAGACAATGGACCTTGACCAGCCAGGAAGGGTTTGAGACCTCGCTCAAATACGAAGAGAACGTTCCAGTACCCTCGGCAGAGAAGCTTGCCCCCAACGAGGTGCTTGTCAAGCTGTACGCTGCTAGCCTCAATTATCGAGAGCTTATCATCGCTGGCCCGGGAGTAAGTATCTGCTGTCTCAGTATTCAAGGTTGGTGCTGACTCAAAACAGGGCATCAACGGTCCCATCACCCCGCCTGTCATTCCGGCATGCGACGGTGCTGGCGTTGTAGAGGCAGTCGGGTCGTCGGTCAAAAGCTTCAAGCACGGAGATAGGGTTGTTACCCACTTCGCTCCAGAGTTGGTTGAGAGCAGCGGTGGTGACGCCTACTCAAGCCTGTTCGATGTGCCAGCCATGCTCGGGCAAGGCACTGATGGAACACTGCGGTCCATTGGCGTGTTTGCTGAGGGCGCTCTTGTCCGCGCTCCGGCATCGCTCGACTGGCTCCCAGCGGCCACGCTCACAGTCACTTGGCTCACAGCATGGAACATCCTCTTGGGTCTCGAGGGCAAGAAAGCAGGGCCCGGCACTCTGGTCCTGGTTCAAGGCACAGGCGGCGTGAGCATTGCTACATTGCAACTCGCTGTAGCCTTGGGAGCAACCGTCGTGGCAACAACTTCATCGGAGGCCAAAGCTGTGAGGCTGAGGGCGCTCGGCGCAAAGCACGTCGTCAACTATCGGTCGAACCCGGATGGCTGGGGCAAAGAGGCGCGAGCCCTTACGCCAAACGGACGAGGGTTCGACATAATTGCTGATGTCGGAGGCAACGAGACTCTCTCGCAATCTCTAGGAGCAGTTCGGGTGGATGGCGTCCTTGCGGTCATCGGTGGTGTCGGAGAAGCAGCGGCCGAACCAGTCCCTTTGTTTGCGGCTCTGATGCACACATGCATCGTTCGCGGTATTCTTGGAGGCAGCCAGAACCAGTTCAATGACCTTGTGCGCTTTATCGACGAAAGACAGATCAAGCCGGCAGTCGATGACGTGGTTTTTGAACTGGCAGATGCAAAGGACGCTTACAGGCGGTTGAAGGAGAAGAAGCATTTCTCCAAGGTCGTGATCCGGATCGATCACCCAGAGGCTTGATAGTGCAGGAGTCTTCCATGTTGACTTATCTGAGACTGATATTTATGTATTCTCCTTGGCGCACTCAGTTACTTCGACTCCACCAATTAGTGAAAATTCCGACTGTGCTGCTATGCTTCATCAGTATCCGAGTCGAGGAGGAGTCTCACTACAGCGACTTGTATCATCAGAAACCGATTCTCATGAGTTGCATAGGAATGAGAGGACAATCGAGGACTCGGTTTGTAACTTGACATCCTGGAATATAGCAGCGTTGCGAGGTTAAATATCCCGCATTGAGAGCGTAGGACCCATTGCGGGGCTGTTCTGATCAATGAGAGTCATTTATCCTTCAACACGTGCTCATGACTCGTAATTTACTCAATACCAACTCCAACTCGAATCTGACATGCATCTTGACTCTGCACTTTTCGCGTCTGTTAACTCTTACCCTAGACTCCATCGGAGCAAAACACTGAAAGGTCTCTTACTTATGACCGTGAGGCCTACGCTATCTACTGAAAACTTCATGTCTGGCATTGGCTTTTCTCGCCATGTATAAACCGGCACCGGTCCGTTCGAAGAAGACCAGCATCTGTCGCTCCCGTACGGGTTGTAAAGGGTGCAAAAAAAGACGCAAGAAGGTGTGCAGGATTGATTTCTTAATCAATACACTTCTCACGGTTAATGGCGTCATAGTGTGATCAGCAAAAACCTACTTGTGGTGGCTGCATGAAACTTCGGAGACTTTGCGAGCAGGTCTCTCCAATATTCGAGTTTCGCCATGTCTCGGCTCCGTGGAGCCAGGGTGGGAAAGGCTCGAGGGCGACAGAAGCCACAGACATTCCCGACCTACCTAACTTCCAAGATGATCCTTCACATGATCAAGGCATGCTTGACTTTTCGATACTATCTCAACCTACCGGATCACTGAGTGAATCTGTTGCCGGGTATTCAAGTCCTCTAGTGGGCCATACGCTGTCACCGCTTCCCGTGACCCAAAGGGACATCGACGCATTTCTCAGCTTGGCCTTTTCCGAAGGCACAGGTACACACTTTCTGTCGGATTCCGGGCCCGCTTCTGGCTCAGAGACGCTGTTCATGACGTGGGACGGGTTTCCCGGCTCAAAGGTCAATTCAGAGAACCCCGACCCAAAGTGTGAGAATGAGGCACCCATTTGTCTGCCCTCTGCCCTTCTTCCACATCAAGATGCAAATCAAGCAGTCATCTTCTACATGGACGCTTGGAGAGACCGGTGTTTACCAGCATTGCATTTGTCATTGCATCGCCTTGAACCTCTTCGTGACCAGTCATCACTCGTCACAGATATCATGGTAACCCTCTCGGCTTGTCGTCTTAGTCGGACGTTGCCACAGAAGAGACTCTTCAAGATATCAGACATACCTGGGCTTTGCTTTCGGCCAGACGTCGGTCACGAGTGTCTGAGTGGTGAGCTCTATGGCTCTGCTTTGCGAAAGATGGCATGGTGGACTCGCCAGGAGTTCGACTCGCACCCGATACTGGGCCTAGCTGTGCTGGTCTTGTTCTGCTACTTGGAATCATCAATGGGCAATTTTCAGGAGTTTCGTCTTCACTCCGAAGGCGTTGAAAACCTGATGAAGACCTATACTGAATATGTTATCCCTCACGGCTCTGGTCTCCTTGCCGCCTGGGTCGAGATTGAGATGCAGAACTGGTGGCGCAGAGCATATTTTGGCGTCCCGGACTTTTATCGAGACTGCTCTGTCCCTTTAATCTGCCCCGAGCTGGAAGCAATTCTGACCATGGCAAATGATCAGAGAGCTTCTGTTCTTTGGATCCTTTGTGAGTCGCATCGTCTTAACACCGCAGCTATCGTTACGTGCTGGGATGGACGAATCAACCAGTTGATGGAAATTAAGAGCAGGTCAAACCATGCAGACGTCCTGGAAGAAGCGCATCCTAGAAAGAGGCTTTCACAAACCGATTACGTGGCTTTAATGAACGCCCAAGCTGAGAAACTGGATCATTGGTATGCTTCTCTTCCTCCATCTGACTTGCCCCAGCATATGGGAGACCAGGAAATCATCAACCCAGAGGGACTGGCAATCAACGCCCTACGATTCAACTCTCACAATTCAGCAATGAACTTTGCGTACTATGTCGCCGCTCGAGTCATGCAATGCATCGGACCACTACACAGCTTGGAACGTGCTTCTGCTGCGGACATTGATCAGACGTACGAGGAAACTGAAACCTGGGTTCTGTTACTTCTTCGGGTCACTGCCGGAATTAGTTGGAAAGAATGCGTCCGGCTCAACGTCTACACGATCGGCTTGGCCGGGCTGCTGCTCGGTTGTGCTCTCCGCTCTCGTAGCCTTGCTACTGGACTTTGGATACAAAATTGGTTGGAGGAACGGCTGAACGGGAATGAGTTTGAGGAAGGTAACTTTCCTGTGTTCCAGATTCTGGACGCGTTGCGACTTATCAACTGCGAGCGTAGGAATGGGCGGGATGTGTTTTCGCTGTTCCAGACTGTCAACGATGGAGGCGGCAGTGGCAAGTTTGGATCGTATCACAGTCAGGTCATCAATTCTCTATTGGTGTATGGGAGATGCAGAGCAACAGAAGAGATGTACTCATATTACGCATCTCCTTGAGACCTGGGTAAATGCATTCCTCCTTGGATATATTATTGACAAAACATCTTAAATATGGTATATATTAGTGTGACTGCACACGCACACATGACCTCGCAATCACGGGCATGATCTTGTTTTCGAGTTAGTTGGTGTGTGCCGGAAAATGAACTGCGATCGGTTCAATGCTAATGATCTCTGCACTCGACCTTTGGCCATCAATTCGCACGCCATCTGGAATTTTCCGCATTCATCCAACAGACAGCTCCCTGTTTATCTCCGTCTCTTGTAAGAGTAAGCTGGAAGATGCTGAAGGAGCGGTCGACATTGAAAACTACCATCCACTCGCCCTGGTCCAAACATCCACAATTTGCTGTCCATTGTCTGATGAATCCACCACACAATACCAGCCATACAAAGCTCCCGTGACGCAGGCGTGATTCGGGTAGATGCGGATGCTCTGGCCCACTTCCAGAGGGATAGGTGGTACAGCTCCTGTCTCCTCGCCTGCCTTGCTCTGTCCCCATGACACAATGCAGTGTTCTTGACTGACGCGCTTGACGATCAATCGACGCTCCGGCTTGGACCTACCAGGAGAGTATGCCTCGCGATCAACAATACCCCAGCCTTCGTAAGCTACACATGGTTCTCGTCCTAGTCCTGACACTCCCACAGCCACCAGTGCCTCTGGTTGCTGTCGCTCACCATCGTTGTAGACACTGCAGATCTCTGCCATGACAGAAATGGCAATCTCGTCCTCGTAGTCGCCAAGGTCATCGCGAGAGTGAGTGGAAAGCTGCTGAACGTCGAGGATAGAGTACACCCCCGCGTGAAGTTCGAGTTTCGTGCGAAATCCACTCGGTCTTTCCTTCGTGACGTTGTGTATTGTTTGTCGTAAGTGCTCGGCGTCGTTCGAGACAGTGCCCGTCCGTCCCATCAAATTTTCTACTGATGTGACTTGAGGCGAAGCTCCGACACTAATTGTGATCCCCTTGCCGTTGGGAAACAAATGTGCATTTCGATGCAGTGCATCAAGACAGCCGTGGATTTCGCCTTCGAGGTTGGCCATGGCTTGCTTTGGCGTGGAGTCGTTGTAGCTGAGACTGCTGTGCGAGTAAAGACCGATGAAGCTGACCTTGTCTTCATTCTCAAGGTTCATCAGTCTGGTTACCAAATCATCCTTGTTGATGCCCGAGGGAGGGAGGCCTGCGCGGTGGTAGCCAGTGTCTACCTTGAGATACACGCCAGCTGGGAATCCCGCTTGTTCAAGAAAGCGAGGCAAGTGATGAAGCTGGGATACGTGGTCTATAAGGACGGAGATGGTGCCTTGGCCCAGTTTCCGACCAAGAGTTGCTAGTCGATCAACTTGAGATGGCGGAAGTGGGATGCCGTATAGCACGTTGACTTGGCGGCCACGCTCCTTGAATTCGTGCAGTATGGGTTGGAGATGTTCAATCTCAGCAATAGTCGACACCACCAGTCGAACTTCTTTGCTTGTCTCTCCAGCTTGCAGATGGACGCCTTCATTTGTCTGTCAATGCAAGTTAGTCCCATTGACCATCAGGTATGCGTGAGTGAGTGGGAGCTTCTAATTACCTTGTGTGTCTTGACATGCGCCCGGAAGTCGACTCCCAAGAAGTCCACAGCACGCAGGAGGGACTGACAGTGCCGTTGCATCTTGGCCTTGTCAAGTACCACGGCCGGTTTCGATATTTGACTAATATCCTTACCAATGTACATTTGTCGTAAGGTATCGACGTGTGGCGAAGGCCTGTATGGTAACTCCATGATGGACATTGCTGGGCAATTTGTCGAGATTCAGGAAATTCGCCGGAAGATGAAAGTCCACAGGCAGGTCTCAGTAGTCAATTATGCCTCTTATAGCTCCTAATCGGTCAAATAAACAACCGCAATTATGGTGGGTGTAGAAGTCATCACGGCAACAATCACACCACTTTATGAATAAGCTATACCGGATGAGGTGTACGGGTGCGACATCTCCACGCACCAAACAAGTTTGATAGCCTATACCGGATCCGGTGCGCGGGTGCGCAAGGCGAAGTAATCTGCTGGTGGGCCTTCATGATGCACTTCGTATCATGCTAGTTTCGCCTCGACGTTGATTTCTTATATCTTGACATCTGCTCATCTCCATGAACACATCAAAGCCCTTACTTCCCCCCTCAGTACAGTTCCAGTTGGTATCACACAGATTCCACACTTGCCCTCTGGAGGCAATCTCTTGTGGTATTGCTTTAAACCATCATCTTCCATTGACCTGTCAGCATGTCTACGACCAGCAATGTTGACCTACCTGGCTGGCGTCCCAAAGCTATTGTATTCGACCTCCTCACCGCCTTGCTCGACTCTTGGACCCTCTGGGACGCGTCTGCTCCTTCGGCTGCGTCGTCGGAGGGCCGACTTTGGCGCGGACGTTATTTGGACCTCACCTTCGGCGCGGGTGTTTATATTCCGTACGAGCAACTCGTTCGCAAAGCCGCGAGTGATGTCGGTCTACCTGATTCGGCTCCAGCGGCCCTGTTGCGGGACTGGGAAAAGCTGGAACCATGGCCCGAGGTCTCCGACGTCTTGCAGCGATTGAAGATGCAGGGACACAAGCTTGGCGTGGTGACGAACTGTTCTAAACGCCTGGGGCAAATTGCAGCGGGAAGAGCGGGACAGGCCGTTTTCGATGCTGTTGTCACCGCAGAGGAGAGTGGTTTCTACAAACCAGTTCGCCAGGCCTATCAGGCTGTCTTGACTGAAATGGGCGTCGAGGCTGAGGATGTATTGTTCGTTGCCGGCAGCGCGGGAGATGTTGAGGGCGCGACAAAGGCTGGCATGAAGGTTGTTTGGCATAATAGGGTTGGATTGGCTAAAAAGGGAGATGCAGTTCCACTCAGGCAGGCCAGGACGCTTGATGATGCCTTGAGGGACTTCATGTGAAGTTAGTGCGAACGTATTCGTAGATCTTTTTAGAACCGAGGTTATGGGAATCTTTCCCAGAACAGGATTTCCATCTTGAAGAGTAAAGGATCTCCGGAGCACGTCTGAGTGTCAGATTCGGCGACATCTTTGCGATCTTTTGCACAATTCTTTGCTTACAATTATTCCAAGCTTCGTCATGATTTTATGATGTACGATAGAAGGCCAAGCACCATTTGTCTGGCTTCCATACACGATGCATTTTGCTGAGCATCTGCTCCATTGAGTCGATGTGCATCGCTTTGAGCGCGGTTGTCGTGAAATGACCGGTTCTCAAGGAAACAAGAAGACGGCTGGAATGCATAATGGAAGTGCAACTTCTTGAAGAACTAGGTCAACCATGGGCACTGCAGGGCGATTCTGACATGGGATGAGTGGTTTCTTATTACATTTAAGTACACTTGCAACTGTCATGTCTGCGAAGTGGTTGCCTCAATGTTGTATTTTCGAGTTTTGTTCACATCCATCAGGCTATGTAAGCTGTGAGAGTCCGGGCAAACTCCAGAATCGTCGAATATAAATATCCCGGTATATCATAAGAACCAATGACTAAAGCCATCTTATTCTTACGCCTTCATTTCTCTATTCGACAATGGTCAGAAAGCCTTTAGGTAACCTTGGCGATCCAGAAAAACGTGGCAGAGCCCGCTGAGCCTTCATCCCCCTAATGGGCGTAACGTGTCAGAGAACACTTAGCCTTGATAAGAAGCTTGTTGAGATGACCTGACTCGACCCAAGCTCCGGCGAGACAGAGCCCGTACTACACCAAAACAAGACCTCCAGCTATTGGGTCGACCCTCAAAAGGCCGAGGTCTTTTGTGGGTGACAGCGCTTTAAAACGACACTCAAGTCTCTAGAGTTTAAACGGACTTGAATCATCAGCTCAAATTGATAGTGTACTTATACAACTTTAAAGCCGCCATGATGAACTCCGAGACGATGAAAGCCGAGTCTCCCGAAGATGGCGCTCTCCAGCACACCGCCGAAGAAAACCCCAGTCTCCACCATGGCCTCCCCAGTCGGCATCTGCCAAGTGACGCACTTCACTCTGCAACGCCTTACCTCTCTACCTAGTCTGACCAGCTCTGCCACGGGCTTGCAGATGATGTTGGCCATTGGTGGAGTCATCGGCCCTGGCTACTTTGTCGGCATGGGGACGGGCTTGTCAACTACCAGATCGGCTGGCCTGCTGATCTGCTTTGCCAGTGTGGGTGTGCTTCTCTGGGCTGGCATCATCATTGCGGAATGCAGTATGGCTTACACTAGTTTTGAACCCTTCCTGGCTGACGCTTATGCACTAATTGACGCGTACATGACCTTGAGCTGGTTGGGAACGCCTTCTTTGCCTTCTTCCAAATCTGGAAGTCGTTCGCGCCGGGGGAGGTTCAGGCGCTTTTCATGACATGCACCATTCTCTTGGTATTCGTCGTCCAGGCTATTGGCTACGAGCTTGTTCGAGAGACCAAGTTTGTAGAGCTCAAAGCAATCGACTTTGGTAGCGCCAGGATTTGGAATACCCGGATGGACAAAACAGGGTATACGAGGTCTGACTGACTAAGTTAGGTCTGCGGCAAAGGTTGCATACGCTACTTGTAGTTATTGGGTAGCAGAGCGAGTGGCTAGAGTGCGTGTGACCCTCGCTCTCTTTAAAAAACCGCAATTTCCATGCCCTTGCTCTTTGCAGCTTCGTGTATGTCAAACTCGGATGTGCCGTCTTGCCATGCATCGTCCAAGAGCTCAAAGGTGGCCTTGACGAGCTTGAACGAATCTCGCCGCAAAAAGGACAAGCGCACTTCGTGTAGAGTCCCCCTCCACTCGATGTGCCCTTTTAGAAGTTCCACCTCCAAGCTCGCCGTCACCATGGGATACATGAGTCCGTTGTGGACGAGCAGGTGCTCGTTCTGAGGCAGTTCAAAGGACCGATTCATAGCGTCCATTGACGCGATTAACCGGCACAAAATCACATCGGACCCAGGAGCGGCGTGCGAGGCGCCAGTTTTATCACTGCTACCGCCGGATCCTCTTCGCTTTCGCTCCATCCTTCTACGCCGACGGACCTCGAGGATGCCGCTGAACCGCCAGCAGTCCCAGAGATGGCACTGCAGGTATTCGCCTACCTCGCCTGGCCAGGTCCACAGGCGACTCTCGGTGTACTCGTCGTCGTTGTCGAGGAGGCTTGCGAAGATGTCGAGCAGAGACCTCGGCAGCCCCGAGACGGCCTCTACGCCCGCGAGTCGGCCGTCTTTCAAGGTGTCTTGCCGTTTCCGCAGAAGCCTCCAGATGCCAATGGGCCGGCTGATGCGGCCGAGGGCCATGGACGGGATGTCCATGACGCCCATGACTTCCAAGCTGTGGTGCATGGCCGCGTCGTCGATGGGTGTGTGGTCTGGTGATTGTAGACGAGTTCTTAGTTGGTAGGCGTCGACTATGAGCTCGATGTAATTTGACCACGGTTGCGCTTGTAGCAGCTGGGATGAAGGTCACTATTGGGATCCAGTGCACATGGGGATCACCAGATGAGAGCTAGTAGAGAACATACTCGTAATGTGCATAGTAGAAGCCCTGCGCAGAGCGTCGCGGCATGCATTGCCCCCTCGCGCCTTGCCAGCTCGAGCCGGAAGGTCTGCAGGGCGAGGTCAACGTGCTCCATGGACGAGACCGACGGGCCGTCTTGGCCGTCGTCGAGATAGGCCTGAATGGCGGCAGAGATGGTGACGAGGGCAGGGCTGTGTAGGGCCATGGCCTCGAAGTGCGGCTGGATCCAGCATTGGGCCTCGGTGGAGTACAGACGGCGGAGGCCAGAGGTGAGGACTAGCGGACCAAGGCAAAGAGAGCAGCGTCAGCAGGGATCCGAGAAGACGGCAGTTCGCCACGGGACGTAAGGGGCTAACACTTTGTAAAGAGCTCCCGCTCGACGCCCAGGCCTTGGCTACGTGGCGATGATAGGTCGGAGGGCGAGGGCGAGGAGGCGGAGACGGAGACGGAGACGGAGCCGGAGGAGCCGGCCCAGACGACGGAGTGGGGAGCGGCGAAGTGGAGGGACGGGACGGAGCCAGGAGACGAAGGCGACGCAGGGTCATCGACAGAGTCTGGGACAGCGAGACTCTGCTGTAGACGCTTCCGCGTCTCGCCCGTTTTGGCATACGCGGCCACGTCGGGGATGGACACGCCGGCGAAGCGTCCCCTGACTGCAATGCCGCCCGTCCACCGCAGCGCCGTCGCGTAGCCCTCGCACTGGATGCCTCGCCGCGCACACGCGTTGCAGCCGGGCCGCTGCTCGTCGCACTTGCGCTTGCGCCGCTTGCAGTTGACGCAGCCGCCGCGAGACCGGGGCATTCTGGCAAGCCGGAGTAGAAGGACGTAATGGAGATCTGGTGACTTGGGCCGTAGATCCCGGGTCGTTGGGTGGTTGTGGGACCAAGACACTAGACTACGTGGTTCGACGGAGGGGTGGAGATGAAGGACACCAAGTTCCCAGGCAGCAACAGGGTCTAGTTATTATAGACAAAAGAGGAAGATAATGCCGCGGCGCATCCAGGTTCTGCTTCAGGCCTGGCGCCGACTCCCTTATCGCCACAAGCGCGTCCGGGCGGGCAACGCGATTCGACAAGGAGTGGGAACTTGTGGAGGTTCGAATGCGGGGGAACGATGATTGTCGATGAAGCTTTATGCAAGGGTTTTTGAAAGGCAATGATGGATTTGACCTCGGGAAGATCAAGATGGTCCGGGGGGGGATGCATGCCATTGGTGATTTCCGCTATCATTCCGAGTCCAGGGGGGGTGGTTTTTTATCTCGACTTCGTACACACTGATACACGATACACGATACACGATACACAACGAAAGATACAGCGGAAAGCTCTGGCCAGCTTTGTTCCATGCTTATCATGCCACTGCCGAGCTAGTGCGCCTAGAACTCTTGCGGCGCGCGCACCTGATCGAGAGTATAATTACTCCCAGGGGCCTCGTCTTCTGCAACGCGACCACTGGTTCCGAAGCTCGCCCGCGGATCTTCATCATCACCATCACCATCATCAGCAGCAGCCGCAGCACATACTCTGCACTACATCCATCACGTGTCTAATTTACTGCACAACTCTGCGATGGTCGGCAAAGACGACATGTACTCGACGCCCGGCGGGGCCATTCTCTTGCGCCGTGAGTTGAACACCTGGCTCCCATCTCCATTCTCCATCGTCCGTGCTAAGCAGATCCATCTCCCGCAGACGAGGATGACACAGACGCCGCCGTCTTCGTCTTGGTCCCGACGCCATCGTCGGATCCCAACGAGCCGTTGGTGAGACCTTCATTTCTTCACCCGCGTCTGCCTCGCTAACCGACGCGGCTCGCTAGAACTGGAGCAAATGGCGCAAAAACCTCAACTTCGGCTTCACAATGGCCGTCACCATTGCCGCCTTCACCAACCTCTCGGTCCAGACCGTCTTCTGGCAGCAGATGACGGTCGATATGAACGTGTCCATTGCCCAGCTGAGCAATGCCCAGTCCGCGCAGCTGGCCGGCCTCGCCATGGGATGCGTCTTCTTCATCCCCTTCACCATCAAGTACGGTCGCCGGTCGACCTACATCGCCTCCACCGCGCTCATGGCCGGTGTGTCGTGGTGGACGTCGCGCATGAACAGCTACCCCGAGCTCATTGTGACGTCCATCATCACGGGTTTGTCTGGCGCCGTCAACGAGACTGCGGTGCAGATGACGGTTAGTTTAGAGCCTCCTCCTCCTCCAATTACCTAGATTCCAAGACGATCAACTGACACGCGTCGAGATTGCCGACCTCTTCTTCGTCCATCAGCGCGCCACCGCCAACGCCGTCTACTTCACCGGCGTCATGGTCGGCTCCTTTCTCACCCCCATGGCCGCCGGCTCCCAAGCTTCGTCCCAGGGCTGGCGATGGTCCCAGTACACCCTTTCCATCGCTCTCACCATCCTCTCCCTCCTCTTCGTCCTGTTCTTTGAAGAGACCAAGTACATTCCTGTCATCCTTAGCCAGGGCGAAGACACGGTCGAAGCTACTCCTAGCCCTGCTGCGAACGGAGACTATCCGGACAAGAAGGGCGGGGATGCCTTGACGACTACTGCCAGCCCCCAGATGATGATTCCCTTGAACACATGGCGCCAGCGCCTTCGCTTCCTGACGCCCACCACCGAGTCTCTCCCCCAGCTCTTCTTGATGCCCCTGCGCGTCATCACCCTCCCGCACGTCATCTTTACCGCCCTCCAATTCGCCTCTGGAGTCTGCTGGCTTGTCCTGTACATGACAGTGGTGTCCATTGTCTTTTCCGCGCCTCCCTACAACTTCGACACTGCCGGTGTTGGCTACATGACTCTGGGACCCTTTGTGGGCAATGTCCTGGGCAGTATTTACGGCGGGCCTTTCTCAGACTGGCTCATTGTTAGACTGGCGCGCAGAAACGGCGGCATGTACGAGCCGGAGATGCGGCTTCACCCGCTGATTCTTCCTCTGATCTCGATGTCGGGAGGAATCATCATGTTCGGAGTCACAGCGGACAGGGTGAGACAGATTCCTCTGAAGAACCGAGGACAAAGCAGTGTCGCTAACTAAAACAGGGGATGCATTGGATTTACCCATCCATCGGCGGAGCCTTTTTCGCTTTCGGTCTTGGTGCCAATGGCGACATCACATTCACTCTCATCATCGACTCGTACCGCGAGGTAAGGCCTTCTTCAAACAAGCTGAAAACGAAAGGCAACATTCTCTGACATCCTTTCTAGCTGACGGCCGAAGCTTTTGTCGGAATCGCTTTCATCCGCAACGCAGTGTCGGTTGCTGTGCCGTTCTCCCTCACCAAGTGGATGGGCAGCATGGGTCTTACAAACATGTACATCCTCAGCGGCTGCATTGCATTCGCCATTGGGCTTTTGTACATCCCCATGATTATCTGGGGCAAGCAGATCCGCACCGCTCAAGGGCCAAAGTACTGGCGTTTGGTTGAGAAGCGTGCAAACATTTAGGGGTTGGTGGTGTTTTCGTGTTTGGTTCGCGAAGCAGTTAGTGGTTGGTGTCTTTGCAACTGGTCTAAGTAGCACGAGAAATGACGCAGAAATCAGAAAACCATCTTTATTCATTTAGCTGTAATCTCAGTTTCTTCTTACTTGCCAGGCACTGTTTATTCCCAGGTTTCTAATTTGGTTACACTGGATATTTCTCCGGCACCTACAACTCCGCAGCTGCCTTTCCCGGGAAGTTCGTCATTCGATAGCAATCAATCACCGGTTTTCCTTCCCACATAGTCATGACCCCTACCGCAACTATCCCGTTCATCCAGCCGTATGGACTTCCACCTGGCGCCTCAAGCCGAATGTGCGTAAAGTACTCCGCCTCATCCTGTGACACCGTCTCCTTCGTGGCCATCTCATCTGAAACCCCAGGCCCGTTGCGAAAGATGCCCGAAGCGTGGACAAGAATGTGAAAGTTGTCGTTTGTCCGCAGCGTGTATGTTGCGTGAAGCTTCCAAAATGCCTTGTCGTGTGTTAGTCGCGACACTGCACTTGCCAACGTGGCATAACAAGGGTTGCATATCGCCACTGACCTTCTTTGGATGGATTATCTCCGCCCAGTCTGCGCCGCTCCTTTCCACAATCACTCCCTGGACCCTGGGCCCGCTGAAACGGCCGCCCTGAATGGGAAGCACGATTCTCGTAACACTAGTGCCATCGACGTTCGGAATCTCGGTGATGCCCTCGGAATCCATCTCGGCCACAATACGATAGACAAACTCGAGGTGTGGCATCCGCATGGCCGGCATCTCGGTACCAGGGGGTGAGTACGCATTTCCCGGCGAGGGGACGTGGTGTTGCTGCGCCTCCATCTGATAGAGAGGTGTGGTGATGAGAGGAACACGGCTAAGACGGGGTCGCGTGTTAGGTTTTGGGGGGTGATAGTCCTTGGAAAGGCACATATTTACTGCCCTTTATGGAAATAGATAAGTTACGTCGTCTAGTGGAAGTTCCGGGGAGCTCTAGTCCGTATAGTTCCCCATACTTGGCGCGAGATAGGCTTCACGTTCATCTAGCCGTCGCATTGTGAGTAGCGCCTCCACCTTCTCAATCGGGGCATTGATCGCGCCGGTTTGCCAAGTTTTCAACATGACAGGGACCACGTCGGAGTACATGACAGGCAATGACGATAAGACCAAACAATGGTGGGCCGTGGGGAAAGGAGCAATTTCGGCAATTCGGATTAGTCCTTATAATAACTAGTTCAAGTCGCCTTGCATTCGTATCTCCTCTCACATTCCCAGTACCCCATGCAGCTATCTTTCCCCGGCCACTTTCATCCTCACCCCTCTTTTCTCATCATGAGTGCGTCGAAGAGTTGGCAGGCCATTGCAGCCGAGCACCGGACCAAGCAGCAGGAGGCCATCCCGGCGAAGTGGGTTCTGGATGGCAAGCAGCTGAGCAAGCTGAAGGATGCCGGTGCCCCAACAGAAGGGCGACTTATCGAGCAAAATGTCGCTCGAAAGTCAGGGCTCCTGTCGGACAAGGAGCTCGACATCACCGAGAACTTCACTGCAACCGCGCTCTTGGAAAAGCTGGCTGTCAGCGAAGTGAGCTCTGAAGAAGTGGTCGAAGCATTTTGCAAACGTGCGGGTCTCGCTCAGCAGTTGGTAAGTCATCTGATGCAGCTTCTCCAGGAACAAAAGAGTTAATACTGCTAGACATCATGCCTCACTGAAATCTTCTTCGAGGAGGGTCTGGCGAGGGCCCGATGGTTGGACAAGCAGTTGAAGGAGACGGGAAAGCCAGTCGGGCCGTTGCACGGGTTACCCATCAGCTTGAAGGTAAAGCCCCTTCAATACATTCAGGATCTAGACTGACAAGATAGGATTCATACACCATTGAAGGTAAACACGCCACGGTAGGATACATCGAGTTCCTGAAGCGTCCTGTCCCAACAACCAGTGCACCGCTGGTAAATATGCTCCTTGACGCTGGCGCAGTTTTATACTGCAAGACCAATCTTCCCCAAACAATGATGGTAAGCTTGCTCCAGTGTTCAACAACGGTACAATTCTTACCTAAGTTAGACCGCCGACTCTGAGAACAACATCTTTGGACGGACGTTGAACCCCCACAACACCAACCTCACCGCCGGAGGCTCTACTGGAGGCGAAGGGGCCCTGCTCTCATTCAGAGGATCTGTCCTTGGTGTCGGGAGCGACATCGCCGGCTCTATTCGGATCCCATCTCTCTGCTGTGGTATCTACGGCTTCAAACCGACGGCGGATCGTGTTCCATTCTCCGGCCAGTCGGAGTACCCGTTTCCAAAGACTACGCTACCAGGTGTTATTCCTGTGGGTGGGCCGATGGCTAACTCTGTCGAGGACCTGGCCCTTTTTATGAAGGTTATCATGGCACAGCGTCCTTGGAGATACGATTCTACTGTCGTGGATATTCCCTGGAGAACAACGGAGTCTGCGAGGGACGGTCCGTTGGTCGTTGGCGTGTTGGCTGAGGATCCCGATTATCCGCTGCATCCCCCTGTGAAGCGAGCTCTGGAAACCGCGGCGTCAGCACTCGAGAAAGCCGGTCACAAGATTGTGCATTTACCAGCCGATCCTCTACGCAGCGCTGGATTCGGTGCCAGGATCGGCTACCAATACTTCGCCATGGCGGGTCCTTCTCCCGAAGCCATCTCTGAAGAGGTTGGCGAGCCGCTCGTGGCGTCGGTGGCCAGGCTCGTGCATCCATTTACCAAGGGCGAGTTTCCCGTGTCGCCAGAGCTGGATGTCCCGCGGCAACTGTCCGACCTCAACGAGGTCTGCGCCTCTTATGTCGAGACGTGGAAGAATGCCTGGCTGGATAACGAGCTGGACGTTGTGTTGGCTCCGGGCGCGGCGACCACGGCCGTCCCACACGACACATACGGGAACCCAGTCTACACATTAATGTGGAACGTCCTGAACGTATGTTATCTCCATTTCAACGGAACCCGATCTTTTACTGACAGGCCGTAGTACCCCGCTGGCATCATCCCCTACGGCAATGCATCCAAAGATAAGGACCCTCATTTCCAGAAAGCCACGGCTCCTTTCGATGCTGACTGTACGTCACCTCATATAAAACCTGCTGATACGTTCTTACTGACAAGGGTAGATGATCCCGAGGCTCTCCATGGGGCTCCTTGTGCACTGCAAATTGTTGCACCGCGGTATCGGGACGAGGAGTGTCTGAGGGCGATGCGAATTATTGACAGAGATATCAGACTTTAATCAACTATCTTCCCATCACAATTCTAGGTATAAATTCCAGGAAATTCTCCATCACAGGTACAATGATTGAGATGGACAGACTAGACGTCAAGCGAAATAGGTTACCTTAGAAGAACCCACGAAATCAGCGAGGCTCCATGTTTTCAAGAGAACCGTTATCCTTCCCCGTCTGTATGTCCAACTGTTGTTAAGTTTGCCACTAGAGTTAGCTCTTAAAAGTCTCCTCGTACCTCCTACCTATTCAATATCCCCTCACTCTTCTCTCACGTGTCTGTAAGGCCTAGAGGTTCTCGCCTCTAAGCCTTAGGCGGGGAGACGTTATCCCGTTGGTCCAGCTTGTCGAGGACAGCGAAGCCTGATATGGCTAGTAACTAGCACTGGACTTCGCGGCCACTGGCCTCTAATCCATGTAGGGTTGAGCCTAAAGGCGTAATGCTTTCGATGGAGCAACTAACGTTTGCGGCAATTAAGCGCAAGGGCGAAAATGATCCGTCTAGAACCTGAGGACTCGCAACTGTGACGGGTGCTGGGCCAGTAATGGTTCTTCCCGCACCTCGTTCAGATTTCAGCTCTCGGCATTTAATTTCAGCCTTATGCTCAGCAGAGTGATGTCATTGTGTTATCTTTACAATTCACTGATCTCAGCTCTGCAATAGTTTCATGTGATGAGTGTAGTTTCCGGTTAGTTGCGTCACGGTGCTGGCCGTTGGCGTTCAAGTCTCCCTTGAATTGAGCTCGGGAAGCCATCTAAACTGAAGCGTCTTCTACCCCATCTTGATCATTGGAGCTTTGAGTCAAGCTAACGATCTTATTCAGCTCTTAAATCATGCGTGCGCCCTTCCCACGGAGACAGCCACGTTTCAGAATGAAATCCTCCCTGGTGACAGAATTCTCCGACTCGTCCGAGTCATGTTACGAAGCGCCGACCGGTTAGTTGTCCCTTTAGCGCCAACAGCATCACAGCGAACTGCTTCTCAATTGGGAATACTGTCGCTGAGGCCGTTGCAGACTATTCCATTTCCGGGGCTTTCCTCGTGGCGTTTAGCCTTCTCACCTCAACGGTCTTCCTTGGCGGCCCTATTGTTGCCTCATTGAACCGGCGGGCGTTCGTTCTCAAACAACCGTTGTCAAGCCCCCGAAGAGTCTAGAAGGCCGGATCGTCAGGAACTGGCCCCTGTGGCCGTTGACTGTGGCGGCTACTCCGCACTATCCCCGTGGCTACCGGGCGGTGGCACTTTACTCTCGTGATATCGGGCTTCTTCGAAGTGGACTTCATTGTTCGAACTAACGGTCTGGAGAAGTCACCAGGCAGTTTCGGAGGAAGCTATCGATGCACGTGGTGGAAAATCAGTTCAGCTGAAGAAGGTAGTAGCAGAGTCGTCGAGTAAATGCCTAGAGGACTGTATTATAAAAGACGAGGGATCTTCCCCGTCAATCCAATTCGAACAACAGATCCAACACATCTCAGCACTTCAACCTCACCTCAAACAACTCACAAAACACCTCTTCAACGATCCTCAAAAAAGCCAACCAACTCTTCAAAATGAAGTTCACCATCGCCCTCTCCGTCTTCGCCGCTGTCGCCGCCGCCTCTCCCACCGGCAACCCTAGCGACCCCAACGTGATCTTCGAGCGCACCGACGGGCCCAACCGCGTCTGCCAGAACAACTGTGGCCGGTCCATCAACTCCGGCTTCAGGGGTCCGGCCGTCGCTGCTCAGCGCTCCGCCGACTGCGTCTCGTTCCTGGCTGTCACTTCGACTCGCAGCGCTGTGTAAGTCGCTTCCTCTCATCAACTTTGCTTGTTGGACATTCACTAACCTCTCTAGTACCATCCACAAGACTCACACTCTACCTACCTACGCCATTCCCACGTGCACCAACGTTGCCGAGTACGTCGACGCCTGTGCCTGCGTTGGCGCCACTCCCAACACCGTCTACGTCGATGCCCCGGTTGTCACCATCGTCGACTACGTATACAAGGCCCAGTGACTATGCAAGCCATGAACAGAAGTTTGGTTCTGGGAGAAATCTGGTTGATCGGGTGCCATTGGATAACGTGCAGGCACCGCAATGTATCTGCAATTAAATGACTACAGGGTGCAAACATAAACAAGCAGAGGATGCTTGTCAATATATTTCCCAAAGGGTCTTCCCTTTTGATCTCAACTTGCTGCTCAGTGAAATGAACTTGTGCATATTGCCAACCCGTTTTGTTACTCAAAATGCAGATGACGACTTAACCTTGGGACTTGTTCAGAGGGCTAATATTGAGAGTCCTTTTGCGCCACAGCAAACTTCCTGGCATTGGTTTGCACGGTCTTGATGCCGTCGATGATCTGGGGAGAGACCTGAGAGATGGCATGTTGGATCTCTGACTCGGACAGCTTGAACGACTTGGGTGACCATTTGTCGAACTTCTCGCTGTATTGACGGACTGCGGCATCTCCCTCGCTGCGAATCGTGTCGATGACACCCTTGACGATGGTGGGTACATCGGCCGACGAACCACTAGCGGGTTTGACAGGGGGCGTGGCCTTTTTCAGGTATGTGCGAGGCATTGTGAATGTGTGTGGAAGTGGAAGAGTGAAGGTGAGGATGAGAAGCTGGTGAATAAGTGGAGAGTGGATGTTGGTGTTGTTCCACGCCGTGTAAATCAGGCTATATATGAGACTGCAGCTCGATCTACTGGCTACTACGAGGGATTACTAAGAGAAGCTGTCAGTGGACAAACATTCACGCTGACAGATGCCGGTAGATGAGCCGGTCGGGTTTGGAGATGGCCGGGCCATGTCGGGGAGGCGTCGGGGGTTAACACGGAGGCCGGGAAGTGGAGGGCCAGTCTAAGTGAACAAGGTTGTTCATTGTTTTATCCATGCTCCAGATACTGAGAGTAGTCCATCTCGTAAACCCGGTACAGTTAATTCATCTAATTACTATCTGTATCTAATCCACATACAACCCCCCGTTGACAAACATGTGCGTCCCGTTCACCCACGCGGCCCGCTCCTCACACAGAAAGGCCACGGCATACCGCCACCTCGTCCGGCCTCCCCATCCGCTTCCCGGCCGGGGTCGCATCGATGGTCGGCTGCAGCACCTTCATGGCCTCCTCGCCGGCGGCCAGGAAGCCTTCCGTCATGGTCGGCCCGGGCGACACGGCGTTGACGGTGCACCCGTACTTGGGCGGCAGCTCCTTGGCCCACGCCTGCGTGAACGAGTCGACCATGCCCTTGGTGCCGGCGTAGATGGTCTGCATCGGCGGCGGGCTGCGGGCGCTGACGGAGCAGATGTTGACGATGCGTCCGCTGCCGCGTGTGAGGTGCGGCAGCACGCTCTGTGTCAGGAGGAAGGGCCCCCGGCCGTTGAGGTTTACCAGCGTGTCCCAGTGCTCCAGCGTCTGCTCCTCGAACGGCAGGTTGACGGCGAGGGCGGCGCTGTTGACCAGGATGTCCACGCGGCCAAAGTCCCGGACCGCAGCGTCGACGAGCGTCTTGGGGCCTTCCACGGTACTCATGTCGACACAGACGGCGATGCCCTTGGTGGGCATCTTGGACGCCGCGAGCTCGGCCGAGGCAGCCAGCGAGGCAAAGGGGTAGTTGATGACGGTGACGGCGCCGCGCGAGGCCAGCTCCGTTGCAATGGCGAGGCCGATGCCGCTGTTGCTCCCGGACACGATGACGACTTTGCCGGCAAGCGTCTGAGACGCGGCGGGTGATGGGGCGGCGGCCATTGGGTTGACTGGTTCGTCGATGGTGTTCTTGGTATGGTGTTGGTGGGGAGCGAGGTGCCGACTTGAGCAGTTGTCTGTCTATTCGTAGATGGTCTAAACATTGGCCCTTTGTACCACGCTTGAAGTCTAGTAGATCTTGTAACCCAACGAGCTGCCCTTGGTATGGTGTTGACGCGGTACTTGGTGACTCTGTAGAGAGAGTATCTAGACCGTCCATATTCTCAGCCCGCCAAGCCTCGTGTAGTCCCGGTCTCGGGATGCGGGGGCATGAAGCGTCCCCTTGTTTCCCCCGCATCTCGGATCGTGGGCCACATCCCGTGGACCAATCGAGGCCGTGGAGGGTAAGTCTTTCAGGTAGTCTAGCGCCTGCGAGGTGCACATGTGATGTGTCTGATGGTGTGGTCGGTTCGTCTTGACATGGACATTCGTCGTTGGTGGTGGTCGTGTTCAACTCGTCTCGTCTTTCACCCAAAACTCCATAATGCAGCAATGTCGTAGAACAGAGTTGAAGGCTAGGATTCAACGATACAATACCGTATCGTTGAATCCTAGCCTTGTTTCGTCCTGGCTTGTAGGTAAAGTAGCAACGCGGAGACGACCAGGGAGAGCCGGATATTGGACGCCATATGACCGCCCAACGCATCGAGCGGGGGATGGCCAGTTTTTAGAGCGGAATATGGAGGGAGCTAGCTTGGAGCAGCGGACAAGTGGAGGAGGGGGGCCGTTCTTCTCCATTTTCCCCACGGGGATGGGACGGTAGATGGCGTTCGGGGGCGGTCACCCCGGATTTATCTCTGTGCGAATAGACTATGTCTTATTCTGCTGCATGTCTGTTGGCTTCTTTATTTCCTCGCTGTCGGGTCGGTTGTCTTCCATACCTTGGTTTGCTTGTTCGGAGCGCTGCTGACGATATCTGCGGCAGACAATGCGACGTCCCCAGCTACGCAGTCGACCAGTGCCGTCGTTGACTCCGTTGAGCAAGTGACGACACTGCCAACACCGAATTCCATGATATCACATACGTCACTCGTTGTGCTGGAGGATCCCTCTGTGCTGACAGATTTGCAATAGACGAATCTTCCGCATCGCTCGGACTCCCACTACTTCGCCCTTCGACTTTCCCGAACACCACATGTCAGGATTCCTCAAAGACGTAATGACACCTCATCTCGCCGGCAACTCGTTCGGCTGCACGCCTCCAACGTGGTCCGACGTCAACACCGGCTTTGGCACACGCGGTCTCTTGGATTTCACCATCAAGGCCGGGTTCGACTTCAACAACGCCGACTTTGGCTTCATCGACCAATTGTGCAGCGACCCGAATAGCATCGATACCAACCAGCAGCCGATTCTTGGACAGGCCCTTGACGCCTTGGAGATTTATGGCTCACGGGGACATGTAGCTCTTGGAGCTGAGGCCTACAAACGGTCTTCTCTGACCGTCTGGGAGCCCACGCAGGACGACTCTATCTCGGCGGAGCTCAAGGACTTGTCGGCTCTAGGCACCGACCATAGTTCTCCCGGTGCCCAGCCGATCATCAACCGGCATTGCCTGCGAGAGAGGCTGAGTAGATCTGCGAGAGACAAATTCTTAGGTATGATACTCAACCACTGCCGTCTAGAAAAGTCGCATTTCGCCATCAAAGCCTTCCTCACGCAAGAGGTCCTGGACGGTCTGCTGCAAAGCTTCTTCTCCCATCACCTCAAACAGACGGATTCCTACATCCACGCGCCCTCCTTCCAGCCCAATGCACAGAAGTCAGAGTTTCTCGGGAGTATTGTAGCGGCCGGGGCTGTTTTGACGGACATTTCGGTAGTGCACAAGCTGGGATTTGCGATGCAAGAAGCTGTGCGCACGACACTCCCCACCAGGCTCGAGGAGTCCAATGCGAGAACTCGGGAGCTTTGGGCCGTGCAGGCCATCCTGTGCGAGATCGAGGTTGGCCTGTGGAGCGGGATCAAACGCAAGACGGAGATTGCAGAGAGTCATCCGCAAATTCTCTATACAGTACGTTCCAGTAATACCTAGAAGCATATCATGGTTAACACAACAACAGATGCTTCGTCGCGGTGGGCGATTCCGCAGACCAAACACGACACTCACAGCACCCCACCCTCAAGATACGGGCAAGTCTCTTCACCACAAATGGCTCGAGTGGGTAGAAGAAGAAAGCTTCAAGCGTATGGTGTGGCACGCCTTTATCCTCGTCGCCCAAGTCAGCATGGCCATGTTCACCAACCCGGTGATATCCTTCGCCGAGCTCGCCACGCCACTACCAGATTCGCGAGAGCTATGGCTAGCAGAAGACGCTGAACAGTGGAAGACGGTCTATCTCAGTAGACCGAGGTCGCAAGAGCGGCATCTCAGTGTCGTAGACTTCCTGCGCGAACCGATCGAGCTGCCAGAGGACTGCGGCGTGCACCTGTTCCGACTAGTCATCTTGCATGCAGTATGGGGGATGATCTGGCAGCATTCCCAACTCCACTCCGCGTTGAAACGGCCGGGCCATTATGATCCGGCCCTTACCCTTCGCCACCAAGACCTCCTCAAGATGCTGCACTATGTCCGGATGAATATCTCGGATTGCCAGGAGCCAGCATCTGAAGAGACGACGCTGGTTATGGAGCTGCTGCACATGTATCTCCACATGTCCCTCGAAGACATCGAGCTGTTTGCGGGAAATGGAGACCTCGGAGACGCTCGTCGTGTGTTGCCCTCCCTGCAGGACTGGGTTAGATGGACCGCAATCACGCCAGGCCATCTGGCACGCCGGACAAGTTATCCGAGCGACGAGTAAGTTTCCCCTCAAGCATATTCGCGACTTCTTCTCAATTGCCGTCTACCATGCGAGTCTCGCGCTCTGGGCATACAGCATCATGTCTCTGGCCAACGGCATGAATACGGAGGTGGCTCTGCAACCTACACTCCCACATCCCGTGTGTCTAGACAGTCCAGACTCTTCAGCTGTACAACGATTCGTCACACTTGGGAAGGACGTCCCTAGTATTTCATACCCTCAGCTTATCGACACAACCAGCGCAACACTTGTCCCTCTTTCAAATCAGGAAGCCGTCATCATTGCTGCGCTGGAAGTTCTGCAGGGCAACTTTCCATGCAGCTAGCAGGTGGAAACGGCGCCTCCGTTGGTGGAGAATCTAAAACAGTTACTGCAGGATCTTGGGAGGGCGGCGGTGAGTGTGAAGTCGTAAGAGAGGAACTGGATTTGTTTGAAAATTATTTGAAAGAAGAATAATTCCTTGGTGGTGGAAGTCTTCCAAGTCGTGTAACGTTGGAGGTCAGCCACAGTGGCTGGCCGACTCAATGACGTAGGTAGACCAACTCACATGTCAACCTCAATATTCTCGGATTATCTTCCGCGGACAAACTTCAACGCAACAAGCAACGATGCGCCGTTGGAGCTTCCAAACTTTGCATCTCTCATCCTTCTTCAGCGCAACACGCAACAACATCTCCACCTCCGTTCACGCCCTTCGATACCAAGACAAATCCTCCAAGATGAGCTGGATGGACTCGTGGTCGCGGCCTTCCAAGCACCAGGCCACCCCAGCGCCGTTTTACCTGCTCCCCGACGGCGAATCCACCCCGTACTGCAAGTCGTGCGGCCGAGTCATCAGTTCAAGAAAAGGAGATGCCAGCAAGGGCAGCAACAAGGCAGCTCAACCGTCTGCGAAGTACTGCTCGGCGCGGTGTCGAAGCCACAAGCCTGGGAAGCTGGACCGGGAGATCGAGAAGGCCTTTGCTCATTTCTTGACCGCCGGAGAAAACGCAACGGCTGGAAAGAAGCCGCAGCGGACCAAGGGCGACAGCCGGGTGTTGGTCCTCTGTGACCAGGTCCAGGCACATGTGTTTGGAAATGGGCCTGACGTTGAAGGTCCTCCCTCCAAGAAGAATCGCAACAAGAATGATACCACCACCGAAGGAGAACACGCAGACAACGATGTGAGAAATACAGACGAGCAATCAGCAGCTCTCGACAGATTCGAGCATGACTTTGACGAAGAAAACCTCCTCTGGGGAGAATCAGCACCCGGCGCGCCTGATTATAAAACTACAGCTCACACACCATCCCGCAGCGGTGCGAGAACACGACCGCCACAGTCAATCTCTGATGTCAACGACAGCATCCGAAAGGACAAAGGTCGGGCAGATCCTATCCCGGAGACACCCGAGATGAAAGAAAAGAGAATCCAAGGACAGAAAAAAGCGAAGGAGAGAGAAATGGTGAGGGCAGCAGCCAGGAGAGGCGTGGTGTTTGGGTTTGTCATGAACGAAAACTCTGGTCAAGAGGAAAGAGTGAAATGTGAAGCAGTTATGCAGGGCAATGTCGTCGAGCCCAGTTATGCCAAAGGGAATTGGGGAGTGAGATGGCGGGAATGAAACAGGAGCAGGCTGAGAGCCTGGACGATTAACAAAGCACACCAGATTCACTATTCGGAGTCACACCAAGTGGATGCCACAAATCATTCAACGCTCATTGGTCATTACATGCTACGTTGTGTGATCCCCAGCTCCCGGGTAGAAGACTCAAGATGCTTGTCAGAAAGACTAGCGCGATGGCCCACGTCAATTTGTTTACTGCCCAACATCGGCACTCCGTCACTCCGTCACAAATGGAACATCGAGATTCCAATAAGCCTTGCTTTCCAGCTGAAGCCTGCAAGGAATTCCTTCCTCGAAAAAGCGGTACGGCTTACGTACGATGACTTCATCAGTCAGTGCAGACTTCATGCCCAGCATTAATGGAGTGCAACGCCGATGGTGATTGGCTGGCACGGATCGTCGGCTTCATGGACATGGTTCTCCAATACGTCATTTATCCCCGGCTGTACGAGGAGATCTTCTAGAATCAGGGCAGTGGCTTGTGGGAAGGATCGCGATGGACGATCTACGTTTGGACAAAGCTGTTTTATATACAGGTCCTCCTGTTCGACTGCAACTTGGTCAAGCTGTTGAGTAGCATACTGGAGTGTCTCAATCTGAACGCTCTGTTTGCATCCTCCACCATGAACGCAGTCGTGTTGTTTGTGTGTCTGAGCGGGCTCACCTCTGCGACGTCGCTCTACTCGAGCTACTCGTTCAACCCACTGGAACATCTCGGCGGTGTCGCGCCGTACTTCGAGCCTCAAGATCCCCCGACATCTCCCGCGGCGCCGCAGGGCTGCACCGCAGTGAAAGCAGCGTACCTGTCCCGGCACGCGGCCATCTACTCCAACGACTTCGACTACGAGGAGTACATCGAGCCGTTCATCTCCAAGGTCGAAAACCACACCGGCATCGACTGGTCCAGGGTCCCGTCGCTCAACTTCCTGGCCGACTGGACGGCGCCTATATCGGATGCCGAGCAGGAACTTTTGACACGCGTTGGCAAGCATGAGGCCTCACAGCTAGGCGTCTCGCTCTCGTTCCGTTATCCCAACCTCAAGCTGCCGTCTCGCGTCTGGACATCATCTGCCAAGCGGACCTTTGACTCGGCGCGGGCGCTTGTCCGGGGCTTCGAGACGGACGAGGACGAGATCAACGTCGTCAGCATCTACGAGTCGGAGGAATCTGGCGCCGACAGCTTGACGCCCTACAAGGCCTGTCCAGCCTATTCGTCCTCGTACGGCAGCGAGCAGTCGGGCGTGTACCTCGACATCTTCACGAAACCCGTCATGGCGCGTCTGAACCACCTGGCGCCCAAGTTCAACTTCACCAAGACGGACGTCTACGGCATGATGCAGCTCTGCGGCTACGAGACGGTCATCCGCGGCAGCTCGCCGTTCTGCGACCTGGACCTCTTCTCGCCCGACGACTGGCTGGCGTGGGAGTACACCGCCGATCTGATGTACCACTACAACGTGGGCTACGGCAACAACATCAGCGGGCCCATTGGGCTGCCGTGGCTGAACGCGACAGGGAGACAGCTGATGGACGACGATGGCCAGGACCTGTACATTAGCTTCACGCACCGCGAGCTGCCGCCTACCGTGCTGGTGGCCATGGGGATATTCAACAACTCGGCGTTTGGAGGTAGCCAGGCGAGCGGGATGCCGCTGGACCGCATCAACCACCGACGGGCGTGGAAGAGCTCGCACGTCATGCCCTTCTCGAGCAACATCGCCATCGAGCGGCTCAACTGTAGTGGCAGCTTTGGCTTCGACGACGGGGACTATTACCGGGTGCTGGTCAACAGTGCGCCGCAACCGCTCCCGGATTGCGTTGACGGGCCGGGCACAAGCTGCTCCAAAGACGGGTTCGAGAAGTATCTACAAGCTAGAACGGTCATGTTTGAAGGGTTCTCGGATAAGTGTGGCGTCGAGTACAAGAACTCGACTGACGTTTTGACGATTTATGAGGATACCAAGAGTGAGAATGGGACATCGGTTGGATAGGAGCCTTGCATATTTAGTACGTAGATCTTGTATATTGTACTACTAAAAGAGTTTCAAATCATATCGAAGCATCTCCAACCATTTTCAACCCTTGATTCAGGGCTGAGCGTAAATTTCTCCCCGGATCCACACTCGCAATGCTCCCAGAGCTCAGCTCAGCCGCGCTGTTGGTTGCAACTGGATGAGTCTCGCACGCACGCTATAGTGCAGAGAATGTCGACGTGGGTGGCGCATCGTCGCACTTTTTGTAAGTCGGGATGCTACCTAGACCAGAATCGCCATTGTCTGTGGTTGCGTTTCAACAATGGCAATTTCACAAGGGAGACGGCAAGTGTATATCAATGTCCTCAGAAACCCTCCACTTCACATCTTGGCACAGGATAACCTCCATCTCGACAGAGTGGTTGAGGATATTTGTACTTGCAGACATGCTTTCCTTCGCTGCCCAGTGTATTAGTAAGTCCCCTAACTACGTTCGCAGAAGATGCTAATGGCATTCAGGTGGCGGAGTCTTGGCTGGTGCAGATTCATAAAACAGTCTACCTCAGTCAGAGCATCATTCTCTTCAGTCTAGGGATCCAAATCTTCTTCTCTGCCGTCTTCATCATCATCGCATCCGTCCTCCACTAGCGCATCGTTTGCCGACCGACGTCGACTAGCCCCCTGTTCATAGTCTCGTGGAAACAGTACATATGGGTTACATATCTCGCGTCGTTGCTCATCATGATCCGGTCCGTCTTCGGAATCGCCGAGTTTGCCATCGGAAGCCAGAACGAGCTCCAGGCCAACGAGGCCTACTTACACTGCTTGGACGTGGCGCCGATGCTGCTTAAGTTGGACGACGGGATTGGGGTTTGTCACAACAAGGCATAACGGTCATGATTAGAGCGTTTTCTTTTTAGTTAGATCTTGAGAGCCTATAGACTGCTTCCGTAACTGAATAAGAAATGAACTATGCCTGAGTTCCAGATGCCCACTACCCATATCACAATCTCAACTACCAAAGCGTTGCGATCCCAAGTCCAATTCTTCACTAGGATTGCCCTGCAGGTCTAAGCCACCCTGGAAGGCCGTCCACAAATCGTAGTCTGACAGAATACCGTCATTCTGGATCGGGTCTCCTGGCGGCAGTGGAGGCGCTAGAGTGTCACATGTACCGGGATATCGGATATCTACAGCATCACACTACTAACACACTATCGCCACCGGCCTCATCATCTAGGCCTAGCTTTTCCTTGATTTTATCTATAGCTAGTTAAAGCCAAAGACTCCGAAGGATCCGGAGCCTCTCGGCTGTCCGAGGTCATCCGAGGTCATCATCAGTCTCTTCGTCTATAAGACTGACCCAAAGACCCTCATTAGATAGGAAGAATATCAAGAGCTTCTCGCACACATGATCATATCCATCTGCTAGATGCAACATAGAGCTCCCCAGTCGTATACTTCCGTCCCCAAGTCGACAGCCGAGTTAGTAAACGTACTAGACCGAAAACTCCCTGTAGTATCTTTTGAGATCATCTTTTGAAGTTGCTGGATACACTCTGCAACCTTCGGAAGCTGTTCAACGCTATTGGGCGCCAGGGCTTGTCTCGCCTTCCAAGCCCTAAGCACCACCGTCGCCAGTGCCATATTCGACTTTTGTGACATGTTGACCAGTTCTTGGTGATAATGGTAGACACCCGGCACCTGTTCCCAAGCGCGATCCGACAACGTGCCCGAAGTCCGGTGGCAGAGTTGACTGACTAGGTAGAAGAAGATTTTGTGTGGGAAGTGCATCCGCATGAACCACAGAAAGCCCGTGTTTTCCGTCGACTGATATAGTTTCACGGCGTGGTCAACAGCCGTGATGGCGATCTTGAAGAGATTGTCCTGCGGCGAGGTAATTTCCGTCCCCCATTCGGGCTGTTCATGGGGCGGTCGGAGCATTCCGCGTATTTTGTCGAGAATGGAGAACCTCATCTGCATTGCAAGCTCGTGGATTGACCCACCTCCCGGGCTGGAGCAGCGTTCCATGATGTCGTCCAGGGAGGCTTTCATCTCTTCCGTCAGCTCCTCGAAACGGCCTGGTGGGACGTCTCCGGGCTGTGAGCCAGGGCCGATAGCATCGACCTCCAAGTTGAACACCAGAGCTTGTATTCCGGGGGTTTTCATGAGGAACTCTCCCATCTTGTACAGCAGAAGACACACGATCATCTCGGTTGGGCCGTCTCGGTCTCGATAGTGCTCGGTAGCATCCGGGCTCATATCGGCGTCGTTGAGGTTCGCCGGCATCTTCAAGCCACTCGGTCCGGGGAGCAGCGAGGGACTCAGGCCAGAGTCAATAGCAGACTTGGCGTCGAGGAGCACAATGTGCCACCAAATGCGTCTCCTGATCTCCGTCTCAAAGGGAGACAGTCCAAGGGCCTCGCCGTCTCTATGGAGCCCCATCTTCTGAGCGATTCGAACGCAGACACCGTTCAGAACCCAACAAGCATGGGAATTGCTTCGACCTTGGAGGGACACCTGTTGGGAGTTAGCCAGAGCGAAATAAGATACCTGGAGGTACTCACCAAGTATAGAACCAAAGCCTGGAGAGTTGTCAAGTCGTGGGTCTTGAGAAATTCGATGCGCAACAATGTCATTCTAAGCCCGGCAGAGAAGCGCCGGTAGGCAGTATTGACGGGGCAGCCCAGCACGTTGATACATTCCTCTTCGGTCAAAGAAATCGCGGCCATGTTGAATATTCCAAACAGAAGTGCTTGAATGTTGCCAGACAGAGCAGCTATCCCACCGGTGGCTTGGACAACATAGGATTGCATATTGGGTGCATGAATGATCTTGGTCAAGGGATGGACGCGATCCAAATACGCCTGCCATAGACGAATCATTTGACTCGGGGACGGTTGCAAGTCCTCCATGCTACTGCCTAACGAATCGCCTCCGACGAGGAGATACTCGCTGTAGTCCGGCTCTGTTGACGAGAGATCCCAGTCGATCTTTTCGCCTGCACTGTCGTCGCTCGCCATGAGAGCTTGCATCTCTTTCAGCTGCGGAAATTCAACTCGTCAGTGAAACAAGCTTCTCACCCAGCGAACGGGGGACCTGCCATACCTCCTTAGAAACCCTCGCCCACAGAAAGCTCTCCGTGAAGCGGACGGTGCCGTCTTCGTCGACAAGTGTGCCAAGCGCCTTCAGCTCCGCGTCCCTAGCCCGGGAGTTATCTCTGAATGCCGGTGCCTCCTGCGTCCCTGCGGTCACATTTCACTTTCCGGCGCTGGCACAGAGCACAAGCGGCCGGGCGAGATGGAAGAACAGATGTTGACATGGTTCGGTTCCGTCGTGACGAGAAGGCAAAGGAAGTGGATGCGCCACAGGCAGATGTTTGGCGCCGTATGAATACTCGTACAGCGAATGTGCTTCGCTAACTGCACAGCCACACAGGGATATAACGATAATACATGTGCAGGGATGTATTTCGTCAGATTTAGGGTGATATTGATAAACACGATATATCCTTGATTACACTATTAAAGAACTGATTATTTCTCGACCACAAAAGAAAACACTCAAAAAGACTCGTGTCTTCTAAAACCATTGGATATATACAGCCGCGAACTGCTAAAGAGTATTCTGGCCCCTTAGTTGAGCTAGTCTTGGAAGAGGCTTTTAGAGTCTAGTTAAATCACTGCCCTCAACCCTTGAACTTTTTGTATACCCCCAAATGGTAATGTAGTGAGAGTGGCCTATAAAGGTCTGTCGAATCTCAACGAGATGCTCTACTCCATTAATTACAGGGGTACAATCTAGGGGTACAGTCTGAGAATTATCTATCAGGTCCGCATTGCTGACTTCTTCTTCGATCAGTCAATCAACTGATTGGAGTGGGGCATACTACGACAGCAGCATCACAAGAAATTAGCGAATGCTATCTTCAAAGACATCACTCATGGACAGTCAACTCAGAGCCCTTTTTGAGTGAGCATAGGTAGTTGCTCTATAGACGCATACTATAGCCTATCATACTCACACTTCAGACTAATTAAGCTGATAAGACTATACAATGAGCGATAGTCGTTGTTGTGTAGAGGCAAAAAAAAAAAAAAAACTTAGCTACACATACTCATCAGGATTCAACTTACCCGCGTCCACCATATGATGCCGTTTGTAATCGTTGTTCTCGTTCTTGATCTTGCACCAGTGGACGCAATCTCTCTAATTGGGCTACTACTTACCGCTACTACTTACGGCTACTCAAGGCTAGCTTACCAAGATGAACGCAAACATACGTCTTGAAGTGCTTGCTGTACACAATATGACCCCAGACAACTCCTCATTTGACAGCTATCTCCGAATTGAAGGTGATGAGAACATTGGTCTTCCAGCCCTGCCCCGGGCCCTACCGGAACTCGTATTCGCTCAGGTCAAAAGCATCCGCGGCTTTTCGGTGCAATTGGTGGACGTATGAACTGTCGGGAAATCTGGACACGCTGTTTGGATTGTCGGGCATGTAGATATAGTCGTTGTGGACGTCCCGATACACTGCGATGTCGTCATACTTGGACGCCGAGTCTACGTTCCACCACCAACCGCTATCGCCAAACAGTTCTGTGACACTTGACTGTTTTGTCATAGAGTACGAATTGGCTCTGGCGTAGTATGGGATCGCCGCAGTTCAAGTTTAAGTCGTGAACCACGCGAGACTGACACGAAATCCCGGACCTTGCCATGGAAGCCCTTGATCGGATCACTGACACCGCCAGCGCACCAAGACCACGATCGTGCGCGAAAATTCGCTGGCCTCGTTTTGATGTGTGATACCACGCGGCGATCAAGTGCTCACAACAAATCCAGCATCTTCAGGTGCGTGAAATAATTATCATCTCACTTTTGATCAATCTGAGATTCCTGCTTCAGAAGCGCGATGCTAACAAGCGATGCTTCGTCTTAGGGAGACGCAGTCTGCCAAGTGTTTGTGTGATTCCCCGGAGCAGTAACGCGCAAAAACGACATCCCGAGCAGCAGCCTTAATTCTAGTCCAGTGGTCCAGCAATACCAAGGTACGGCTCAATTCACTTGTGCAAGTCATCGAGCCTGAACAGGTTGATGATGAAAACTATCTAAACTACGCGACTCATGCAGAGCTCTACAATCTAGATAGCATCATAGCACAGGGTCACCCCGATGTACCTCAGAGTGGTGAGAAAGTAAACGTTGAACTTGAGTGAGTGTGGTTGCACAATTAGTTTGTGAAGGCACAGTAAAGTGCAACAAGAATTGAGGAAAAAAGCAAGTCATCATCACGAGATAGCGTCTGTGTAACCACGCCTGGTCAGGGAATGGGAGTTACTTCCGCCACATACCACATCGACTAATAGTTCGCTCTATTACTCGGGCGTTCAGCTGTAGCAATATTGACTCAAGGATATTTGTCAGTTCTATCACTGTGGCTATACTTCTAGAGGGTGTGTCCGATTAACGCCACAAAAGAAGCAATTATCGAGTCGCACATCAATAGTCTAAGAGCTCGATCCAGCATGGCGATGATGGAGAGAAGGTCTAGCACAGCCCCGAATGAAATGCGAGATAGCAAATGAACTAAACTGTAAGAGAAAACGGCCTGTGCTGGTCGAGGGGACTCTTGGCGTTTTTCGTCGATGTACAACCTTGGTCGGCGGTCCCAAAGAACGGTCGGTGAGAGTGATGCCGTCCAGTACGCAGTCAAAATGTGGCATCATGACACCATCAAGCCTCCAGCGAAGCTTTATTTAGATGTAGGACTTTAGACTGAGGCCATCTCCACGCCCGCCTTACTGTCAAAATGTTTGCGCCCGTGTCAAGCGTTGGTGTGTGCGGCTTTCTACCAATGACACGCCAAAACCCTCACTACGCCACCACCAGCTGAAGAGCTAAGCAGCCATGGACCAGGAGCTCGTGATGCCTCAGCGAGGACTGTGCAGACGCCGCGCCAGACTCGATTAGCTGGAGTTCTCAGCTGAACGCCACGTGCGCCCTCGACGGGCCTAGTTCGCGTCCATCTGCCGTCCTGCCCTGCGCTCGACTCCGCAGTCTGGACGCAGGGCATGACGCCGCGGGCTCGTTATTGGACGCCCTATGGGAGCTTCATTCTCACCCGCATCTGGCACGCTCTTCGGGTGTCTGGTTTTCGCTGTGGTGGGTTTTTGGTGGAGGCTGGGGGTGCCTCGTGGGCGGTGCAGCGGTGCTCTAGAGTGAAGGTGATGCTATTTTCATCTGTCACCACCTCGAGAATGCAGCTTGGCCCGAGAATGCCTTGTCCTATGCACTGCGATCCGAGATGGATGCCACCTCTATCTGCACATTTGTGCCATGCTTTTCAGTCTGGCTCGCGGCTTCAACAAGTATATAAGACGCCTTGAGCCTGGGTAGGTTGATGGTTTCCTCTCTCATCAGCACACTCACAACAACCATACACCAACTCTACATCTTCATCTCACAGTCACAATTTGACCTTCCCACTTTACTTCTTTCTCATCTCTTCCCTTTAAGATGATGTTCAAGACTCTCCTCGCGGCCGTCTTCGCTACCGCCTCCGTCCTGGCAGCCCCCCTTGAGTCCCGCGCTGCCCCCTACTTCACACCCTCGGCTCTGTGGAAGTACAACGTCCGCAACGGCGCCATCTCCTCCACCAGCCGAGGCGTGGTGTCCAAGTCGGACACCAACAACGGCAACGACATCACCGCCCTCATCACCTTTACCTATCCCAGCGCTGCTGCCGGCAAGCAATGCCAGTTCGCCTTCTACCTCAACAACGGGGCTACTCTGACAGGTAGCGGCAAGCTCGACCTCTACACGAGCCTCAGCCCGGCTCCGGGGCCTACTACAGGGTGGGGGCCCGGGAACGGCCGCAACAACCACCTCGGCCGTCTTTCCGCTGCTCTCGGGAAGGCTGCTACCTGGGACGCCACCTACAGCGCGTACCTGACCAAGAAGACGCCATGCAAGGCCCCGGGCACCAAGGAAGGCTTTGAGCTTGTTGGAGTCTACGACAACGACTACATCTCCTGGAACCCGTCGTTTGCCGGCCCCAGAATCCTTTACACCTAGATTTCACTTGGTGAGGTGGTGTTTGGTAGGTAGTACAGGCTTCTTCTTCTTCTCCGCTCTTTAAACTGTTTGGGAATACTTTGCACTACGGTGCCGGACGGGATATCGGGTGAGCGTTGGACGGTTCTTTTGGGTTTTCCTCACGCCAATCCTTAGCAAGGTGTATACATCGATCTCAGTTCGATACTATTTCACTCATTAGATATTGGGAACTGAACACAAACATTATCAAGATTGTCTTTTGCGTCTCGCTCTTTTCACAGTTTGTACCGCAAAAGGGCAGCCATTCTTGGTCTCACACGGAGTCAAGTTTGTGATGAATCATCTGTCTGCTCAGATACCATCAGTTAATTATTTGCAAGGCAAATACATGCACATACAGCCAAAAAGCTAAACACAAAATTGATGGCATCATGAAAGGCATCTACGCAAAATCTCATCTTTGGGAGTGGAAAGGTAGCAAGCTGGATCCTGTATCAAATAACAATGAGGCTCTTGGGTAAGACCATCTATATGCTGAGACGGTTTGAACCCTCATACCCTACTCATGCACGTCAGGAATGAAACCCATCCCACCGGGATAACGCCATTATGACACGGGTGTGTTGGGAACAATCACATGATACTTGGCACAGCTGGAATCCTCAAATTACTGCTTCGAGCCAGTGAAACAAGGAACAAACAGAAAAGGCTACAGGTGCGTTCGGCCGAAATTTTCCTTGGGTCCGAGTTTGAGCCCTATCGCTTTCGGAAACGTCGAGCCTCCCGTCCGCCCGTGTGGGTTCGCCGTTCGCCACAACATCGCGTGTTGTGTGGGCTTTTTCCGGCAACACCACGTTTATGTGGGCTAGTCTCCACCACGGCAAGCCCCTTGAGCTGAGTGATTCCCCTGCATACGTACTCCATTACCAATGGAATTGGAAAATCGGGACTAGGAGAGGAAGTGTAGATGATGTTATTTTCAAGCTTCGTGAGCTGGGGGTATTCGCCCCCTTTCTCCAGTGTGGTTTTGAGCAAAGATTTTTCAGGCGGCAAAGTCTTGGGGGACAAGCAGCAGTGATGTGATGTTAGTGTTTCAGGCGGAGAAGAAAAAAAAACAACAAAAAAAAAACACACAAGCTGTTCACTCTGCCAAATGTCCAGCGGTCGGTGTCCGACAATTGCTCCCCGTTGCCGCGTCCCGTCCATGTAAGTGCTTCGGGGGTATAGGTATAGGTACAACGCAGTCAGACATGGAAGTTTCGCGAAAATCTCACCCTTTGATAAACGAATTTGCGAGCGGCTATCTGCTTATTTATTGTGTTGCCTCGACGCAGCCGCTTCGGGGTGCCCCCAAGTCGAAAATCCCGGCATGATGCTGTTTTCGGCTTTCATCTCGGGCGGCGGGGCCCTCTTTTACTCCGAGTCCCACGGACTGTCGGGTTGGATTAGCTGGCCCAGGATGATGTCAGCTCCTCTCATGCACGGGGGAGGGAGATCCACTTTGGCCGAGCTCAGTGTCCGAGAACCCCAAATGCCCCAACTTAAGTCGGAGGGCTTATTCCAACAACTCTCGTCCAAACTTATATGGGGTCACCGGCAGCCACATGAGGAGTTGGCGGTTTTGTGGCGGGTTTTGGGCATTTACTTGCAAGATTGGATATTTTTGTTTGCTTAGGCTTGTTGCTGTGGTCTCTCGAGACTTGTGGAATTATGATAGATTTATTTGTGATCTTGTTCATGTTGAATTTGTGTGATCCAACGTCCGACGTCGTCCATCTGTTGTCTAGCCCAACATCTTACACCTCCACATTCCACGCATCAACCGTAATCAACCATACAGATCCAAATCTTTGATAAGCAGCCGGTTCTCTCGGAGACGCCATATCGAGTTCGTATCCTTCTCTACTCGCGTCGCGAATCACACTGCCGCAGCAGCGCTCCCGTCCCCCAAGTCCCCACAAACCAAAGGCTGTGCGGATGCGTTGGCCCGGGGTCCTCGAAGAGTCCGAGACGGAGCCTGTTAGCAGCAGTTGGCTACAATCTCAACCGGACCCCCCCAAAGATGAGAAAAGATGGATATCGATTGCGTAGCTCCTGGCCCGGCCCACTCAGAGTTCCCGACGCGGCGGACGAGTCAAAGTGTCCGTACTGCGGCCGGGAGTGATATAATATCTGGTCTGGAATCTCCCACCAAGAACATCTCCCCATCTTCAACCCCAGATCAATCTTCTTCTCGAAGCCCTTGATCAGCATTCACTCATTTCTTCTTCTTCTTGGTACGAGCCAGGACACTCTCCCGTGAGCTACCCTCTGTGACAAAAAGATACTCAAGCCCAGAGTCCAGAGCAAACGGGACCGTCCGAAAGGCATCTCGCATCAGCCCCAACGCCACATAGCCTCGACAAACTCGTTCGCAACACGCCTGGATCGCTCGCCAACGCCGCCGCTTCGTCCACCATGGCCCAACCCCAGCCTCCGGGGTCTCCCGTCGGGAGCTACAAGACCTACGTCGACAGTGCAAGCGGCACCCCGCCTCCTGTCCGCAAGGCCTCCGACAACAAGATCAACCACGATGTTGCCCCGCCTCGCAAGTCCGAGGAGAACTCGAGCAAAGACGCCAACGAATCGGCCGACGATGACGGCGATGAGACGGAGATGGAGCGTCGACAGTCCCTCGTCCAGAACCTCGCCCGCCAGTACACCAACCATTCTCTTGGCCGCGCCCCGACCCAATCGCCCTTTGAGAGCGACGACCTGTCCTCGCCCCTCAACCCCCTCGGCGAGAAGTTCAACGCCCGCGCCTGGGCAAAGTCTCTCGCCCACATGATGGACAAGCACGGCGCGGGTTTCCGTCGCACGGGTCTTTGCTTCCAGAACATGAGCGTGTTCGGCTACGGCGCCGAGACGGACTACCAGAAGGACGTCGGCAACGTCTGGCTCGAGCTCCCCAGCCTGATGCGCAAGGTCATGAGGACCGAGAGCAAGCGCCGCATCGACATCCTCGACAACTTCGACGGCGTCCTGCGGTCCGGCGAGATGCTCGTTGTGCTCGGCCCCCCCGGTGCCGGCTGCTCGACCTTCCTCAAGACCATCTCGGGCGAGACCAACGGCATCTACGTCGACGACACGACCTACTTCAACTACCAGGGCGTGGGCGCCCACGAGATGCACAACCACCACAAGGGCGAGGCCATCTACACCGCCGAGGTCGACGTGCACTTCCCCATGCTGCCCGTCGGCGAGACCCTCACCTTTGCGTCCCGCGCGAGATGCCCCCGGACTCTGCCCCCTGGCGTCACTGCCAACGAGTTCTGCGACCACATGCGAGACGTCGTCATGGCCATGTACGGCATCAGCCACACCGTCAACACGCGCGTGGGCAACGAGTATGTCCGCGGTGTTTCCGGCGGCGAGAGGAAGCGCGTCACCATCGCCGAAGCCACGCTCTCGACGGCGCCCTTCCAATGCTGGGACAACTCGACCCGCGGCCTCGACTCGGCCAACGCCATCGAGTTCTGCAAGACGCTGCGGCTGCAGTCGGAGCTGTTCGGCCAGACCTGCGCCGTGTCCATCTACCAGGCCCCGCAGAGCGCCTACGACCTCTTCGACAAGGCGCTCGTGCTGTACGAAGGCCGCCAGATCTTCTTCGGCCCCGCGGACAAGGCCCGCGACTACTTCATCAACCTCGGCTTCGAGTGCCCGGCCCGTCAGACGACGCCCGACTTCCTGACCTCGATGACGGCGCCGTCCGAGCGCGTCGTCCGCCCCGGCTTCGAGGGCCGCGTCCCCCGAACGCCCGACGACTTTGCGTCGTGCTGGAAGCGCAGCGCCGAGTACAAGGCGCTCCAGGAGGAGATCGAGGACTACAAGCACGCGCACCCCGTGGATGGATCCGACGCCGACGCCTTCCGCGAGCACAAGATGTCGACCCAGGCCCGCGGCCAACGCCTCAAGTCGCCCTTCACTCTGTCGTATGCCCAGCAGGTCATGCTCTGCCTCTGGCGAGGCTGGAAACGCCTCATCGGAGACCCCAGCATCACCTTGTTCATGCTCGTGGCCAACTCTGCAATGGCTCTGATCATCTCGTCCATCTTCTACAACATGGCAGAGACCACGGCGAGCTTCTATAGTCGCAGCGCCGTCCTGTTTGTCGCCATCTTATCCAACGCCTTCGCCAGTGCCCTCGAAATCCTGACCCAGTACGCGCAACGTCCCATTGTGGAAAAACATGTCCGCTATGCCTTCTATCATCCGTCCGCCGAAGCCTTCTCGTCCATCTTGGTCGACATGCCATACAAGATCCTGAATACCATCTTCTACAACCTCATCTTGTATTTCATGACGAACCTGAACCGCGAGCCCGGCAACTTCTTCTTCTTCCTCCTTGTCACTTTCTTCATGGTCTTGGCCATGTCGGGAATCTTCCGAACAATGTAAGTTCCATTCATCAAAGCGACTCCTCGGGCTGTACTAACAAGATCCAGTGCATCCGTCTCCCGAACTTTATCTCAGGCCATGGTTCCCGCGTCCATTCTCATTCTGGCTCTCGTCATCTTCACGGGTTTCGTTATCCCAGTCGATTACATGCTCGGGTGGTGCCGTTGGATCAACTATATCGATCCCGTCGCTTACGGCTTCGAGGCTCTGATGATTAACGAGTATCACAACCGCAACTTCACCTGTGCCGCTTTTATCCCTAGCCCGGACGTCGCTGGCTACGAGGATGTTGCGGCGGAGAGCCGTGCCTGTAATGCCGTGGGCGCTCTTGCCGGCCAGTCCGTTGTCAACGGAGACAACTACATCAACTCGGCATACAAGTACTACGCCAGCCACAAGTGGCGCAACGTCGGTATCCTCATTGGCTTCGTCCTCTTCTTCCACTTCACCCACATTGTCGCCACTGAGTACATCTCGGCCAAGAAGTCCAAGGGCGAGGTCCTCATCTTCCGCCGCGGAAACCTGCCCGGCGTCTCAAAGACCACCGACGACGTCGAGACATCCGTGTCCGGGCCCCTCGCAGTGGCGGAGAAGACGAGCGGAAACACCAGCGATGGCGGCATCATTCAAGGCTCGACTAGCGTTTTCCACTGGAACGATGTGTGCTATGATATCAAGATCAAGAAGGAACCCCGACGAATTCTGGACCACGTCGACGGCTGGGTCAAGCCTGGCACCTTGACTGCTCTTATGGGAGTGTCGGGAGCTGGAAAAACCACTCTGCTGGACTGTCTCGCTGATCGTGTCTCAATGGGTGTCATCACGGGAGAGATGCTCGTCGACGGAAAGATTCGCGATAGCTCGTTCCAGCGCAAGACCGGTTACGTTCAACAGCAAGATCTTCACCTCGAGACGAGCACGGTGCGCGAAGCCTTGGCTTTTAGCGCTCTTCTTCGACAGCCTGATACCACCCCGAAAGCTGAAAAGCTGGCCTACGTCGACGAGGTCATCAAGCTTCTTGATATGCAAGAGTATGCCGACGCCGTGGTGGGAGTTCTGGGTGAGGGTCTCAACGTTGAACAGCGAAAGCGTCTTACTATTGGTGTTGAGCTCGCGGCTAAGCCTCCTCTTCTTCTCTTTGTTGACGAACCTACTTCCGGTCTTGACTCGCAGACATCCTGGGCTATCCTCGACCTCCTTGAAAAGCTTTCCAAAGCCGGCCAGTCTATTCTCTGCACCATCCACCAGCCCTCCGCCATGCTCTTTCAGCGGTTCGACCGCCTCCTTTTCCTCGCGAAGGGAGGCCGCACCGTCTACTTTGGTGACATTGGAGAGCACTCGCACACCCTGGTGTCGTACTTTGAGAGACACGGTGCGCCTCCTTGTCCCGCGAACGAGAACCCCGCGGAATGGATGCTCAGCGCCATTGGCGCTGCCCCCGGCTCTACCACGGATCATGATTGGCACCAAGTTTGGCGAGAGAGTCCCGAATACCAGAGTGTGCAAGCGGAGCTTCAACGCCTTAAGGCTGAAGGACCGGCCAACGACACGTCAGACCATTCTGGTGCCAACTCGTACCGCGAGTTTGCCACTCCTCTTTGGGAACAGCTGTTGATCGTCACCCGCCGTGTCTTCGAGCAGTACTGGAGAACCCCTTCGTACATCTACTCCAAGTTCGTCCTCTGTTGCTCGGTTTCGCTCTTCATCGGTCTGGTTTTCCTCGACGCTCCTCTGTCCATCCAGGGCTTGCAGAACCAGATGTTTGCCATGTTCAACATTCTATCCATCTTCGGTCAGCTCGTTCAGCAGCAAATGCCTCATTTCGTTACGCAACGAGCCCTATACGAAGTCCGAGAACGCCCATCGAAGACGTACAGCTGGAAAGTCTTCATGCTCTCCCAGATCATCACCGAAATCCCATGGAACACACTTATGTCCGTCTTCATGTTCGTGTGCGTCTACTATCCGGTCGGTTTCAACAATAACGCCGCCGTTACTGGACAAGAGACCGAGCGGGGTGCCCTGATGTGGCTGCTATTTTGGCAGTTCATGATCTTCACGTGTACCTTCGCCCACGCTTGTATCGCCATTACGGAAACGGCCGAAGCAGGCGGCAACCTGGCCAACCTTCTTTTCATGCTCTGCCTCTTCTTCTGCGGTGTTATCGCGTCCCCAGATGACATGCCCAGATTCTGGATCTTCCTCTATCGGGTGTCCCCGTTCACTTACCTCATATCCTCCATGCTGTCGACCGGTCTCGCAAACGCAGATGTCACATGCTCCAGCAACGAGCTCATCAACTTCCTGCCCCCCAGCGGAGAGACGTGTGGGGACTACATGTCCGACTACATGGGTGCGGTTGGCGGATATCTGAAGGACGCTGCGAACACCACAAGCTGCGAATACTGCCCGATCGACAGCACCAACACGTTTTTGACCAGGATTAGTGCTAGCTTCGAGAACAGGTGGCGCGATTTCGGTATCGGCATGGTGTACATTGTCTTCAACATACTTGCCGCTTTGGCTCTGTACTGGCTTGTTCGCATGCCCAAGGGCAAGAAGAAGCAGTAGACAAGCATAGAGGGGGGTGGAGACGATCTGGATCACTCTAGATGGACGGTACTAGAACGGCTTTCGGGTGGAAAGCAAAAGCATAGTCAAGGAAGTAATAGCTGGTAGATCACTAGGTTTTTTTTTCGTATGTAATTTCAGTAGATAGACTAGATTCACGGGTAACAATTAGAGATGGCATTTCTCACCACTCTTTCTATCTACATTCATGGCGTGCGATAATCTGAAGTGAACGTTACTTGCAATATGCCCACTCGGAGTTAACCGGTATTATGAGACGAAACTCAAGCAACACGTGCCCTACCACAGATCGCCGCTTTTAAGGCCTCTTCTCTCGCTGGCTCAGCTTCGGCTCAGCGATTCATCAGCCCCCCTCAGCCCCCCATCGGCCCCCATCAGCTCCAATCGCTCCTCTGGCTGAGCAGAGTGCACCGGTCGCTCTTGATCCCATTTATGGGCCCTCAGCCTGCTCGCAAGAGGCGGCAGCAAAGCATAATCTAGCTGTTCTAGCAGGAGACCGCCCTGAAACTGGTTGATATTGCCCTCGAGGAGCTTGATTGTCTGAACCTTTCCCCAGCAGTGGGAAAATGCCACGTAGGGCGCTGAAGGTTCTTTGTTAGAGATGATGAGCCTGACGTGGTCGGCATCAACTATATGAATTAATCGGGTTGGACGGTAGGTCGGGTCAAGAATCAGGCATTCTTCATGCTCTCTGCTGCATGTTTCGATCCATGTGGTTGCCAGCTTGGTGAAAGCTGGGTCATCGATTGACATAGCTGGCACATGATACGGGACTGTATCGCTTTGGCCTGAAGTGAAGGGTAAGGTGGACTGTCTTTCTGTAGGAATGCTGAGGTCATGGTACCTGATTCTCTCCACAGCTGGAATCTCCAACAGTATGCTGGACCTTCAAGCTCCTCTGTCTGAACCAGTAGACCGTCTAGAATGCTTCCATCATCCTGGATCCGAAGGTCGAGGTGGTATTGAAAACTCCTCGCGAGGCAATGAAAGCGATATAGGTGCCATGATTTGCTGTTCTGGATCGTCCCGCAGACGTGACATCCAAGTTCAGCCGGGCTTTCGGCACGGTGGCCGCTTTGGTGATGCGATCGCCAGCCGTATCGTAGTTCTCCTGTCAGAGCCGAATCACAGACAGAGCATAAGGCTGATGGTTTTAGGACCACCAATCGACCGTCTGAAGACATGGATTCAAGGGCGAGTGGGTCTGTCTTTCATGGATGTTCAGAATTGAGAGGTGGGAAAAGAGGTGAACAATACCTGAATCACACCGAGATTTTTCGAGACATTAAGAAGAAAAGTTGGTCCTAGGACGAGGCGGGGCAAGGAATCGACACGTATCATCAAGCGATACTAGAGATGTTTGCTATTATAACTAAGATTTCTCTGGCTAAAGCAATCCTCTGTGCGGCTTCATCGTCCCACGCTGTACCACTAGCTACGCGATTAACCATCCAGACTCAACTCATTTAGGTGGAAGTCTCTATGGCTTGTAACATGAAGAGAATTTGACGAGTTGGGATCCTCATGCCATCAATCCGCGAGGTTGGATCTATCATCATCATGTGCCCTCTCCAAGCTCAAAACCACATTGCTCGCCTCTGATTCCACCCGAACATATAGCATCATGTCGTTTATTATCTTGTCTTTGGTGGACAGACTTACCGTACTCACAGCGTAGATCACCCCTACGGCAGTAGCCAGAGACAGCTATTCTAGGTTATAGTGTCTTTCGATTGTCTTTTAATACAGTAATATGATAATACATGTGTTCTTTATTATTATGGCCAATGGTTCCTTTTGTACACGTCACAATGCGAGTAACGATAGTGCAGATTAAATGCGACAAGTTGTTGGCAGAGCATCTAGTTCTGAATTAGGAAAATAGGCGCAAAAACTCGACACTGTCTCCACTTGGAGCCCGAAGCACTCTTCTCTTCTTCGCCATTATGCCCAGTCTAGTTTGACTGGCCCGTGTAATACCCTAGAGTCAGTTGAATTCCATGGAGTTGTGTAGATTATGAAGATGAGCCTTTTCGAGATCCAGGTTGGTTGAAGAAATCGGGGATAGGTAGAGGCGGATTCACCTCTTGACCCAAGTACTCGGGGTTGTCAACTGCGACATCAACGATTTTCTTGACTCTGCCGTATAGCTCTGGCGCTTTAGCGCGATCTTCAGGCTGAATCTGAAGAAGTCGATCATTAATAAGAGTCACCAGGTCTCCAAGGGCAGTGCCATCTTTGCACAGAGGATGTTCTCGCAGATGTCGAATGGCTTCAGTAACTGCTGGATGGATTTCTGCAGATTGCTTCGGCTCGCGTGAAAAGAAGTTGCCAGGCGAAACTGGATCGTTTTGAGTTTTCCTCCGTTTGTGGAATCCGTTTACCGCTCTGCAGTTGTACGCAAGCCAGACGGTGAATTCGAGAAACATGCATCCCGCAGACCACATGTCATACCGGCGAGGCCTGGGTTTGTTCTTCTGTCGGTCGTCGTCTGCCTCGGGGGCTTCGTAAGAGATTGTCGATTCCGCGGTGATTGTCGCTGATTTTCTCAAGTCAGTCGCCTCTTTATGAAACTTTGAAATACCCACGTCTGCAAGAACCAGTGTTGCCGAATTGGCCTCTTTGGATTCTTTGAAGACAAGGATATTCTGTGGCTTGATGTCGCCGTGGCGTATGCTGCTGTTGTGAAGTGCATGGATGCCGTCCACAAGGCCTAGTATCTGCTCAAGGGCCCATCGGACGAGGTCTGGTGTTCTGTGTTTGGAGTCATGGTCTTCCCAGAAGTCTCTCAGCGTGCCGCCGTTCGCCCAGGGAAATAGAAGGTAGTAAGCAGATCCCCTTTCGCACGAGGCCAATAGGGGGATCAAATGCTTGTTTTGTAGACTTTGGATGATGTCTAGGTTATCCTTCTCTCTGATGAAGTCCTCTTTACGGTGGATCTCTTTGATAGCAATGTAGGTCTCGTCATTTGCCTGGGAGTAGGTCAGTGAATTATCATCGCGTCGTCGTTCTAGAACTACCTTGAAGAGACGATGATGCGCCGGGTGTATTCTAGCCTTGTGGACCACACCCATGCCCCCTTTCGCATGTTCCGTTTCACACTCCGTCAATGGCAAGGGGCACTCCGGGTCAAGCACAAAATGCGACCCAGGTTTGTCGAGGATTGGTGACTGAACCGCCCATTGCTTCTTGAGAAAGTTTTCGACCTTCTCCCCCTGCCCCCATGCCATGGATGAGGGAAACCTCTTGTTGCCTCCAACAGAAGCAAGTACATTGTACTCACTGTCATTGTCGTCGTCACCGTTGCGGCAGAGTGGGAGATGCTCGTCGGTGATGCCTTCTTTGATGAGCTGCACTATGGGCGTAGGGTCCTCCATCAGAACGAGAATGCAAAAGATCCTCTTCGCGTCCGTGGCAACTTTGTGAGAAAGACTGGGGGAGAAGAGCTGTGTTCTCAATGGCAACTCGGCTTGAATCTTTTCAAGCGTAATCTTGTCTAATTCGTCCACTGGTAAGAATTTGGGGAACCGAGCCTCAAGCGGGCACGTGAGCAGGGACTTGTTCAATTGCGTGTACAGAGGTGCCATGGTGAATGAACGTTGTCAGACCAGACAATTTGATTGATTGATGGGCTCTAACAGTACGTCTGACTACGCGGTTGAGTGAGGAAGGAGGGGATCATGTAAGGGCAAAGTTCGTGCTGACGTGTCGGGCCCAGAAGGGCTCCCAAGGTATCAGGATCTGAAGGGCTATCCGCGAACGTGCGGCTCCGTCTAGCGGCAGCCTTACAAGGCAACCAAAGGCGGCTTTCCGGTGTCATCTTGGGGGTGTCATCTGAAGGACCGGGAAGTCTGTACCGGGTTGAAAATCCTAATAGCCTCTGTGACGTGCATGTCGGGTTGCAGAAACCTGTTACCGATGGTGTGGATAAACACCAATGGGATTCTGTAGATAACAACCCCTCACTCTGCAGCTGTGAAGTCCGGCGCACCCGAATGTGGCCGTGGAAGGCCTCAAAATGCCTCGTTCGCGAGAATCCGGATTGAGGACAGGTCAGCACCGCCAGGGCGCACAGAGCCCAATTGATGTGAGATGGACAATTATGGAATTCAGCAAGGTTCCTAACCAAGTTAATACCCAAAAGGGCAGATGTTGTGCTCTATGTTCGATAATGGTAGTGCACCATATGCTGGTCAAGGCTCTCAGCCTGATCGATAACCGAGGCAATCATCTCAGCCTGGGGTGGGGGAAAAGGCTGCAGTCATCACGACGTTTCTTCCTCGGCATTGACTGTGCCTCCTCCACGCTTCTTGGTGGTGTAAGACTGCAAGCAACGCCTCGCGGAAGGGAGTAACTGCACCCCTCTCACGTAGGATGCATGTATTGGCACTTGAGAAGCATTGGCAGTGATGGTGGCCACGGATGAAAAGGCAACGAGGTAACAAGGCGATGACAGAAAATGAGCCTTGCCAATGCTTGAAGACTTTAAACTCGCGACTCTTGCGGCTAGGTACCGCTCTATGAGGTGCCTCGTATCAGACTGTCGCAATGCAAATCCCCACCCCAAGTTCCCAGCCATACAGGCACAACTTACGCGACCCAGTTTGCTACCAAGACAAGCACATGTCATCAGATCACCACTTTGCCTGCATATGCATTAACAACAGTCAATGTCTAAGAGTGCCCACAAGCGGCTGAAAACTTCCCCGCTTGTTCACGTCGGAGGAACAGGACATGCCACCACTTAAAGGTTGGATGCCTAAACGACTAGGCATCCTTGACGCAAGTCTCCCGCCAACATGAAAGTCCTAAAGCCGTTCTTTCTACTCAGCCTGGGAGGCATTTGGGAGTTGCTCAAGCGCGCATTTCTCTTCATCCAACCGCTTTCCATGATGGCGATGTCTTGGTTCTTTGCCACGGAGGCTGACAGTACCACACGAAAGAGATTCATCACAAGGCTTGAGCAAGCGTGTAAGAAGAGCGCGCTCTCCCCTGGGAATACTTTCCTCCCTGAGGGCATGGTTTCCAGCCTTGTCACGGCTGAAACGGTGAGGCTGTTGATGCCTCGCGCCAGGGATGACTTGGTTGAGTTTGTTTGCAGCCGTGCCAAAAAGGTCTTCTTGACCACTTTGCACAGCAGACATGACAGAGTCCATGCCGCCATGAGCAGTTTCTGCACCAATGGGATCACGGATGACGCGTTGCCCATCAAAGCCCTGATGAAGGCACGAGAGATTTGCGAGCCCCCAACGGAGGAACTGACGACAACAGAGTGTCACCACAAGACGGAGTGGCTCTGTTTCAGTTCATGGGAATGCTGCGAGATCTCGGACTTCTACAAAAGCCAATGGGCGTTCTGTGCGCCAGTATTCATGGAGAATAATCCGCCGCTGGAACTGGAGGAAAGTCACGTCCTACCCTTCACGTCGGTGGACGAGATTGGCACAGGCGGCCATTTTAGTACAGTCTCAAGGGCTGGAATCCACCCTGATCATTACCGAGGCTATGCGTCCTCAAACAAGGCAAGTTATCAGAGGAACGAGCCAGACAGATGTGGAGGCTGATCAACTGCAAATTAGGACGCAAATAGGCAAGTTCACGTTGCTTTGAAGCACATGAAGAACCTCAGAGAACCAGGGTACAATGTCCGAACTGCATGGGAGAGCGAAGCAGGAGCCCTCGACCAGATCAACCAACTCCACAACAAGCACTTGATTCGGCGCACGGGAGCCTTTAGAACAGACAAGAACTACTACATCATGTTTGAGTGGGCTAATGGCGGCACCCTTCGGGATGTTTGGCAGAGGCAAAACGTTGACTACACCGCATTGAACGGCCATCGCATCATGCAGGTGTTAGAGCAGTTGCATGGCCTAGCTAAGGCACTTTCGAAGCTCCACAACAAGGTCAACAACAAACAGCGCCATGAAGACGCCCCAGGCCCTCTCGCCCGAGCCGAGACCATTCTGCCATCTCCCTCTCTCAACGTGCCCAAGGTACAGCTGCAAGTTGACAGCGAGAACCGCGACAACATCGGCGAGGAGCACTGGAGGCATGGAGATCTGAAACCTGACAATATCCTCCTCTTCAAAGACGATACCTCTACATGGCTGGGAACCCTCAAGATCGCAGACCTTGGCTTAGCAAAGCAGCACGCATTCGCCACGTCCCAGCGAGTGGACCCAACCCAGCAGAAGTACTCAACATCCCATTACGAGGCCCCTGAGGTCGTCATCAAGCGACACGAACCACGATCTCGACTCTATGACATTTGGTCCATGGGTTGCATCATATTTGAGTTCGTCATCTGGCTTCTCTACGGCTATCCTGGGTTACAGAACTTCTACGGAGAGAAGCCACCGACAACCAGGGATACATTGTACTTCACGGTAAACCCAAGAGAGGATGACGCGCAAGTCAGTGACATTGTGAAGAAATGGATGGATTACATGCTGCGATCCGATCCAGAGTGCCACGGCAAGTCGCATAGTGTCATTCGGGATCTCATCAAACTAGTCAAGGACCACCTCCTCGTGGTGGACCTCTCGCAGGGACAGGTGGGCCTGGGAGGGACTCGTCAGGGCGCAGACTTTTTGGAAAGAAGCCTGCTGGATATCATGAAGAAAGCACAGACTAACCGTGGAGGAACCTATCTCTTTACCGGGTCGAGCCGAAAAGCGGTACGAGCTCCTAAAGAGATGAGTTCTCTCCCGACGGGCCCCGGAGGAGAAGCTGTGGCCCAAAAGAAACAAAATCTGGTAAGATGGCCTTAACCTAAACCATGAATACGGGTACTAATTGGCCTTCAGGATGTACGTGCAGCAGTAAGGTGAAGAGATTTGAGTCACTATGATAGCTGACTGATGGGCTTCACTCAACTTCAAAGACTGTAAGTAAATACGAGATAATCAACGTGATGAATGAGCTGACACAAGTATAGTATGTGAGTTCCCAGAAACCAGGTCCATGAAAGCAAACTTGACTAATCGATGACTTGTTGATCTGTCTAGAGCGTAAGTCCCTCTTGTTCCGTGACATCATAAGCAGAGTTAACTAACCGTTGGTCAACCTCGCAGCATGTGAGAATCACCTTTATTCCAGGTTCCATGTTGCTAGACTGACCAATGTTTCCAATTGTTCCGTATAGGTGGTGAGTTTCTTCATGAGATTGCCATGCTGTATTAGGACACAGTACTAAGTTTCATAGAAAGTATCTCCATCCTCTTCTCTATTGACCCTCGGCTGATACTGACTGTAGCTAGTTTGATAACGTTTGGGAATTTCTGGATGACAGCTCTTTTGCAACCAGTTTCCTTCGCACCCAAGACACTCAGCTTTCGAGACCTTTCCCTCTTCAAGCGGTTGCATTGTGCGAGCCCTGTGCGCGTCTCAGTCTCACAACTCATGGAGTTCTGATGGATGACACATTTGCTGAGATCAAGAAGCTATCCGAGAACTGTCATCTCCATAGCCTGATTCTCCATGCCTTGAAGGGATACCATGAAACCGGCCTGATCGAGGTTCGCCGCGTTGGTGGTGCTCTCATGCTGAACGGAGAGCCAACATCAAGTTTATCGATTTGCAAAGGCCTATGTATGTCGTGCCTTGTTACTAAATAATCACGCCTTTCGTTCCTAACTGTTCGATAGCCGATAGCTCAAGCCCGAATGCTGCTCCTGACTCGCCAGGGGGCATCCAGTTCGGCTTACCTCAACTACCTGAAGTGAACAGTGCACCCTTCTACAGTCTAATGTCGCATTGGATCCGAGATTGCGATTCGAATCACGCTGAGTGCCGCCGACCGAGCCTTGACCTGAAGTGTCTACCGACCCGGCTACTGGATGTTGGCCAAGGTGGAACCCTCAGTAACGACTCGTTGGTGCATATATGCCGAACAAAGGAAGAGCATTTGTATATGGGACACGATTTACGTTACATTGCACTCTCCCATCCCTGGGGCGATGCGCACGAACACGATCATTTCTGTACAACCTCTGAGAACCTTGCGCATCGGCTGAATCACAGCATGCACCTTAGTCAACTCCCGAACACTTTCAAACATGCGATACAGGTTACTAGATCACTCAATATCCGGTATTTATGGATCGACTCACTTTGTATCGTACAAGGCGACGGGGGTGACTTCCACGCCGAGGCCAAGAACATGGAGAACATCTTCAGCTCGGCCTATTGCGTTATAGCCGCCAGCCGCGCTTCGGGGACATCGAGTGGGTTTCTGGGAGAGAGAGCAGTGCGGAAATTCATCAGATTTAACGAAGGTGTGGGTAGTCCACACTATATCTGTCAAGGCATCGACGATTTCCAGCACGATGTGATCGAGGGGGCTCTCAACAAACGGGGATGGGTCCTCCAGGAGCACGCCCTCGCTCGACGGACAATCTACTTTACGAAGAACCAGACATACTGGGAATGCGGACAAGGTGTTCGGTGTGAGACTCTGGCCCGCATGACGAAGCAAGTAGGATCTCAAGTCCATACTGACCCTGTCACTGACCTTAAACAGCAGCGAGGCCGGATTTCTGGGCGATCCAAATTTCCCTGATTTGGCTATGAAGTCCAGCAAAGGAACAAGGATTCGTTTCTACGAGAAGCTCTACGAGGGTTACTCAAGACTTGGCTTCACCAAGGCATACGATAGGCCCATTGCTATCGCCGGCCTGGAACAACGACTCGTCAATGCCTTTGACACGCATGGAGGGTATGGCGTCTTCCAAGGTAAATTCTTTGGCAGAGGCCTATTGTGGATCCGGGACGCCAGTCTCACAGCCAAATTGAAGAGGATTGACTTCCCTTCACAACAAAAGTATGTTGTGCCAACGTGGTCATGGATGGCATACGAAGGGGCTATAACCTTCATGAAAGTCCCTTTCGACACGGTTGACTGGGAAGAAGGAAAGAATTCGATTCGATCGCCATGGACATGGAGCGATTCGTCATCTAGTTCAACCACATGGCACACTGGAAACTCGGACGAGAGGATCGATCTGGCGGCCTATGCAAGAGACATCTCGGATCTTGCTGCGGCGGAGAGTGAAATCATTTATGACCAAGGGAATGTAGGCTTGAGCAGCGGCAGTGTTAAATGCGTCATTGTTGGGAGGGCAAAGTCGCGGGATGATATGGGAGGAGTGGCAATTCGTCGGCATTACTACGTTTTGGTCGTAGTCCCAAGGAGGGACTCAGGGAATGGCTACGAGCGAGTGGGAGCTGCTTCTCTGCCTGGAACATGTATTTCCTGGGACAAACCGGTGTTGAGAGTGCGAATTTTTTAACTTGGCTAAGTGGAGGGCACAAGAGGCCGGCCATTCTTTCATGACAAATCCGAGGCGTTAATCTAGTCACGTTTGCGTAAAAGCTCATGTTTATCAACGCGGTTGTGACTTGGATTAACTAAAAATAATTTAAAAAAATAATTTAGAAGAAGCTACCATGTTGGAGTTACAGGCTCGAGGTGCCTAACCTAGGTACTAATAGGCAGTTGCTTTTCAGCAGAACTTGAGAACCTCAGGGCTTTGAGGCATTCATCCTGTACCTATACGAAAAACTAAGAAAACGACCGCCCTTCTAGAATCGAAACACAAAGATTTTGTTCAGTTTTAACATCTAATCCGACGAACTTTTTACTTTTCAGCACTTGCAGCTTCTCTACAATATCCAGGAGCACATGATGGATTGGATGATGGTGGCGGATTCTCTAAAGCCACTCGCCAACGGCTCCGTCACGGCTGCGCTGAAGACACCATACCTGATGAACCAACTCCTCGCACTCTCAGCAATGCATCTAAGCATAGTCAGCCAAGAATCGCCAAGTCACTACACAATCACCGCCAACCATCTCCGACATCGAGGACTACGCGGCTTTAACAAGGCGCCCGACGATGAACGCGACGTCGCAGTTCTTCTTTGCCTGTTGGCGCTGCACTATTTTGCCCAGACGATCACCGGCGTTCTGGAACAGGAATTCTCCAAGACCCTTCGGCATGTGTTGGAATACTTTCGTCTTTACCGTGGAGCTCGAGTACTCGGTGGACCGGCACACTCGATACTGTTGAACTCATCAGTAATGGGATGGCTCATGACGGCAGCGGACGAAAGCAAGAAGGAAACACAAACGCCCTCAGAATCCTGCACTCTCCTAGCGACAATGCTTCAGGCCTCAGACTTGAATAAGGAGTCACTCTCAGCCTGCGAAGTGGCAAGAGAGTTTCTTGAGCTTTTGCATCGATGGATCTAGGGGTCCGAGCGGTTAGGGAGTTGCACGCGCTGCTCGGGTGGTCGAATCTCATCCCTCTACAATTTCTTAGCTAATTGGGAAAACAGACCCCCGAAGCTCTTGTTATCCTTGCCCATTATGCCGTGTTGATGCATCGTTTTCGGGGTTGCTGGTATTTTGCCGATGTTGGGAAACGACTGGTGAAGCGCATCTCCAGTCTTCTGACAGCATTTTGAGTGGATTGGCTTCCTACTCTTGAGCCTTTAGCGATGACAATACTTGGTTGCCGAAAAAATCATTGAGAACATGCAGCTAAGTGATGAGAGAATGAGAGACTCCTTTCTAATCCCACCCGTATGCTTCCACGCGAGTTCTAAGAAAAGGCATACGAACATTGTTAATCCAGACAAGACTTTTAACTAATATCATGAATCGAGCACGGCGTCTTTGTAAACTGCCAAATCTAATAAGGCTTTTAAACCTCATCGAAACCAACAAATGCATTTTTGCCACCACTGAGCGGCAAACTGATCAGACCCGCCTTCTTCCTAAACATATCTAGCCACTGCGGACTATCTGCCCAAGTCGGATCCCACGCATTATCCGGCCCATACATCATCTCGCTCATCTTTCTCTGAAGTAGGCGGTCCGAAGGCACGCGTCCCTGCGGGATCTCGTCCGACACATTCTTTAACAGGAGGCGTTCTATATGACGGTAGGAATGCGCCGAGGTCCCGTCTCTGTCTGATGGTGTGGAATCAGCAACTCCAGGACTGACTTCGTCGCTGCTCAAACGTCCAAAGACGTTAGGCTCAGATGACTCGATGCGGTGGTCTGCTCTCGAGGCAGAGAAAGGTTCCATAGTGTGCCGCTGCGTGCCAACGAGAAAAACCGGCATGTCATTCTCTACGAGGTCATCGATCCTTTGCTCAAAGCCCCTGTCACCTTTTCACTCCCTCATATCCGAGCCATTACGGAAATGCACTGCTGGGTGTTTCTGCCTCTGAGTCCAAGTATCCATACGAGCATCACAAAATCCGCAGCGAGACTTGACGTCGTCGATGGATGAGAGCCAATGTTTCATCGACTCGTTGAAGTTGCATCCTCGATGGAAGAGACGGAGATGTTGTCGTAGATGATCTTTGCGATGGAACTGGCGCGCTGCTTCTGGTTGTGCCACGCAGGCGGAATAGTTGCGGGCTTCATGATGCTCGGGCAACGGGTCAGATTGATTGCAAAAGACGCAGTACGTCTGCCCAGCTGGGTGCTGTAGAGTTGGACCATACTTGGAGCATCTGAACGGTAGTTAGCCGCTGAAAATGACAAGCTAGCAATCTAGGAGACTTACTGCCATTGCTCAAGGCTCAAATGCATGGTCGTCTCATGTCGTTGCCAGTCATGCTTCGTTTTGAAGGCATCTGTACAGAAGGTGCATTGGTATCTTCTGCCCTCCGCCTCCCTTTCTCGTCCTTTCTTCGACCTTGCGGGCTGTCTTCTCATCGAAGCCGAAGCCGAAGACACAAAAGAGTCCAAAGACCCGACTCAAGAGTCAGAGCGAGCCCCTGCTTCTCCGCTGAAGGATGTCTGGGAGGTTCTGCCAACATCGTTGGTATACGGGAAATTGGTAGGTGGATCATGTCGATATGGTAAATAGGGAGTGGTGATGTGATCCGAGGAAGATGATAGGATCGAGGAATCCGGATCGTGAGATTGGAATGCCCTGGGTAGTCGGTGATTAGTGGTCCATTGTAAATGAGGTGCAGATGCTCCTACCTTTCCCACGGGCCGGATGGCAGCTGTAGAGAGTTGAGATGTGAGTCGAATGTGTGGTCAAAGGGGTCGATCGCCGAGTTGCCATGAGACTGAGTGTTCACAGCGTCAACAATGACTGTATTCCCGAGGACGACTTCATGGGCTGTGCTGTCCAGTGTCTCATTGATGCCGCCGACCTCGGACTCGGCCAGCCACGATATCCAGTCCCCATCCGTGGACCTCTGAGCCGGGGTCTTTTCGGGCGGAGATCTCTGAGAACCCATTCTGGCCAGAAAACATTTTAGCCTGACAAGGTCAGAAACACATGCATCCCAACTAATGAGCGGACAACAGTTGAATGGGCGTTGTCGGAGTCATCGGTTTTAGCACAGGGCGTAAAATTTTGCGCCCTTGAGGAAGCACCGCTTTTATATGCAAGTTCGTTACGAGCCAAGACATGGTGTCTGGGGGCGAAGAAAAGGTAGACTTGACAGCAATCTTCAATTTCATGATCCCAGCATTTTTGCTATTCCCTTTCTGCGTCTCCTTGTCTTTGGAGAATCTCTACCGCCATTATGTCTAATAGTCCTGTCCCGCTGAACGGTGCATCGGCCCCAAAACAACGACTCGATGCATCCAAGCTCAAGTTTACTCAATCGACAGTCCTGCACCTATAGACGCGGGAGAGAAAACTGACATGAGATACAATTACGCTCAATACCGTCATTGTCTCCGCGGCAGCGGAGGTGATTGACTGAATAGAAAGATCCGCATATGGGAAGCCAAGACATTCTTATTGATGCGGAAAAGAAGATAGGGCACAAGAAAGAGGCGACCTCGCAAACTTTTGTTCTATTGGCTACTCCTAGTCTTACTTTGTCCCAACAACTAGCCGGTCTCTTGGTGGAAGAAGGAGTACCTAGGCCTTACAGCTTCCGCCCCAAATCAACAGGGGCGGCTTGTTACTCAAACTGTCCCGACCGAGGCAAGGCAGTCCTCAGAGAATAGGACGAGCCATGCCGTGTTGGCTGCCAAGGGGACTGAAGATGCTTGAGGAGCGCTGATATTGTCTGGGATCTTAAAGGACAGACATTCATCCGCAACGGTGTATGCCCTGCAGCTCGGTCGTTAGCAAGGTGCAAGGTCATGGATTCCAAGTTGGGGGCTCACGAGTAGGCGCCCAGTCCCTTGATCTCGCCTAGTTATGATAAGCTTTCTGTACTCCGGGGATTGAAGTGACTCCATGCCGCCCCAAACAAAGCCCGTGATTTGATCGCCAGTCTGAAGCTTTCCTTGATGGATGGGTCGCCGGCGGCCCTGGTGGCGGGGCGGACGGAACCGACGACGTCTCAGTCCCGGGCGGCGAGAGCTCGCGCCAAATTGAGCCCGATCCCGCGATTAGCGCCTGTTGGCGGCCGTGATTAGCATCTAGTGCTTCACCTAGCAGGCGAGTCTCGAAAAAAACAACACAGCCGGTCCTGGCACTAAAATTGTATGGGGAGAGCGGCGGTGATTTCTTCGACCCGCCTGCCTGGGTAACTCGAGCAGGTGGGTGTGCGGACTCACCAACAAGGAGACTGCAGTTTCAAGCCGCAAGTCTCTGGCTGCAAATCAAGATGCCCCTTTTCCCTTTGTCACCAAGCATACCGGTTGGGCTGGTGAGTCTCCCCAAGGAGGAACAAGCATAGGATGCCCTATCAGGCCTTTCTGCTCATCCTGGGTGACATACTGGCTGACTTTAGCCTACAGCACTCGTGTGGCTCGACATTGGAAAGCCCTTGCGCCCCGCCCTAGCATCTTGGTTAAGCGACAGCCTCTTCCCGGGCGCTACACGAGACTCTTACATACCCATCATCCACCCTACGGAGAAGGCAGCCCTCAAGCAACCTACGACGACCACGCCCGGCGCCCCCGAGTCCCTGGAGCCTTCGAGCACCGTACAAAGCTCAACTTTGCTTCCGACGCAGTACGGCCCCACCCTCAAAGAGACTTCTATGAGGGGCCTCGCCTCTATATGCCTTGAGCGATGTGTTCCGTCATGCGGCTTGCAGTTCCAACCAGTTTGTTAATGACTGTTTGTCGTTGGGGCCAAACTTGTTCTCCCTGAACTGTATCACCTGTGAAGCAAGGTCCGCGGCTTTGCCATAGTCACCCAAGCCAAGCCATCCCCAGGCCTGGTAGATGAGGGCAAACTGAGGAATTGCATCGCTAGACTGGACGTCTGGGAGCCTTGCCCCAAGACTGATACACTTCTGGCAGTGTTCAATGGTCGGCTGGAATTGATCGAGCAGGAGGTATCCCTGGGCCAAACTGGTGTGAGACGTGGCCACGTCTTCGAGACATTTCTGCGTGTTGTCGTCTAGCTTCAGTGAAAGCTCATGAAAGCGTAAGCAGTAATCAAGCAAGCTATCTACCCGGACGAGGCACATCGAAGCGTTCTGGGAAACTGGGCACATGGTCCATCAGAGCAGTGTCACAGCAATGGCGTCTGGGGAGCATTTGACTGGGAGCGAAGTAGAACTGAATCGTATTGGGGGGATTTTGAGGACACAACGGGTGTCAATGTCGAGCGAAACGGTTTCAAGTTTTATGACAAGGTAGAAGGATGATGCTTCTTGAGATAAAGGGGGTGGGAGGGCACAAGTATCCAAGTTAAAGCGAGATGCTAGTATTTAGTTTTGAACATATAACGGCGTGTCATCTCCTCCATCACCTTTGTTTCCAAGTGCCTCACCCCGCTGCGACTAGATATTCTTCCGACAAAACTACCTAAAGCTCCGACTCATGGCGAGACTTTGAGCTTCTTGAGTAAACTGCGGAGCGAGCAGCGAGAATTGGATCTGCTGATGCTTCGATGCCCTCGACACCCGGGATGGGGCTAAAGGCAATCGTCTTTTCACAAGTCTCGGCTTCATTCGCCTCCATCACCCTTGCGATCTTCAGAGTGCCCAGCTCGATTAAGGGCCGGTCTTCAGGCCAGACTTTGGTGCAATCGTCGGTAATGTCACTCCGCTCAGCGACCTGGGCAACCAGTGTGAAACCAATTGGATCTTCAGACAAGATCTGTGGCAACTCCTCAAAGAGAAAGTTCGGCGTCTTGGCCTTGAGCTCATACTGCGTCAGGCTCTGTTCACCTGCCAAAGGCACCCACCGATAACGGATGAAACTCGTCTTCCCCTCAGAATTGATCAGCTTGAAGGCATTGATCGAGTGGAATGTGTTATGGGCAAAGCTCCTTGGTATCGGTCGATGCTCTTGAGCAAAGGCAGCTGCAGCTGGGTGCGAACTTGCGTAATCAGTCACGGTACCATCCCTGAGGCTCCGGAAAAAGGCCAGTACCTCCTCCCCATCTGAACCAGGAAAGAGTTTGGAGGCATGGCATATAATGTCGGTACCGAGTCGCGAGGCCGGGTCGAGGACGAAGCGGACGGCGAGACCATGTGGGGTTGCTCTCTCGTCGGTACTCGGAAGGTCAGGGATACCGGTGAACAGAGAGAGCCGGGCGATGACGAAAGTCTGATGTCGAAAATGCGGCGCTGTGGACAGTTCTTTGGCCGCTTCTGCTAGAGTGAAGGATCCGGTGACGAACACTCCTTTGGCATGCGCTGGGGACAGCACCGTTAGGTACGCAAAGCTGGTACGAGAAACAAGACTTACAGGAGCGCACTCCGGCGAATCTACCGAAGATATCTTGGAGGATATCGATCAAGTTCTGGGCAAGAGTGCTCACGGCCATTGTAGCAGGTGTGAAGGCGCGAGAAAGCAGTTTGATATAGAATCAAGATGACCACGATTACGATGAACTTGGGGTCTCATTCTTTGGGCTATTTATGCATCCCGTGAATCTCACCTCATCCTCAACTTTGGATATAAGCATGCTTTCGGCACTGGCTGTCTGGTCGTGATTAATCAACATGCCGACGCCACGCTTATTCTGTGGCAGCACCTGCTGATTATATGAGACGAGAAAAAGGAACATCTCCTCGGGTTGACAACTAACACCGACCTATAGGAGTAAGCTGACCCCCGGCTTCCGAGAAACGAAGTTACCGGTGCAGCCGCGGTGACGGCCCCGCCTCCGAAGTGGTCGTCCGGCCCCACTCCGCCGCCTTGAAGGGTCGCATTGAGTCCGAATTCCATATCAAGGGGTGCTGGATAGAACATTGAAGTACGTGCCAATCACGTCAAGTACGTAATCTCTCGGATTCATACCTCCTAGGCTACTATGGCAACCTTGGGGCTTCGTTCTGTGTTGCTTGGTGCATCTCGACTTGACAGTACTCGAACGATCAGGATCAACCGATCCAACTTTCACACATTCACACGTTCCATAATGGCACAAACCCAGCCCAAGACCCAGAACTGGTCTGCATCCCAATACCTCAAGTTCTCCAAGCAGCGCACTCGACCCTCCCGCGATCTCCTTACCCAAGTGCCCCTAGAGTCTCCCGCTCGCATACTTGATGTGGGCTGTGGACCAGGAAACTCGACCCAAGTCCTGGTAACCCGATATCCCGACGCCGTGATTGAAAGAATCGACTATTCTCCTGACATGATTACCGAAGCCCGCAAGGCCCTACCTGAAATCCAGTTTTCGGTCGCCGATCTCAAGACGTATACACCGCCTGACTTGGTCTTTTCCAACGCTGTCTTTCAGTGGCTCAAAGCTGACGAACGAGTTCCCACAATGAAGACAATGATACAATAGCTTCGGCCAAGAGGAGTATTGGCGATCCAAGTTCCAGACAACTATCTTGAGCCATCCCACATTGCAATGCGGGCTGTCGCTGAGGAGTGTCCCTGGGCCAGCATCTTGGGACCACTCCGTCCAGCCCTTGACCAGTTCGCCACACCTCAAAGGTTCTACGATGAACTAAGCCCCCTCTGCTCATCCGTTGATATCTGGCATACTCTCTATCAGCATCCCTTGGACGATCATCACAGCCTTGTGGAGTGGGTCAGAGGAACTGGCCTGCGGCCGTTTCTCAATCCTCTCGGTCCGGAAGATAGGAAGGCCTTCGCGGAGAGTTATTTTGTCAAGTTGAAGGAGGTTTACCCGGTTTCTGTTGATGGAAAGGTTCTTCTGAGATATCCACGACTTTTCATGGTTGCTGTGAGAGGATGAAGACGCTCAATAGGTGACAAAGGCAGCGGAATAATTATGTATCAACCAAGATCTCATTGTTAGCACTGCTACGTAAACAGACGTATTTTAGCCACATCCCATCACTCCCGGTAGTCAGTATCCTGACGGGCATCCTCATTGAATGCGTTAAAGTCATCACCAAAGACGGCATTCATATCGATATCACCATCCAACGTTATATTTCAGCCCGAGACATCCAACGGCCTAAGATACGTGTCTAAATACGAACTTGTCACGGGCATATCGTCACCAGCAGGAGGCAGGACTTGCGGGCTGGGCACGCCGCTCAGCCGTTTTACCTCGTCTGACAGACGGTCAAGTCAAAAGCGAGGAGGTGAGGAGTTACTGCTAGCCATTTTCTTGACAGATTCTGCAACATTGTCTTGCAGCCATCCATACCTTGAATGATGGTAGCGGGTTCGGGGTTAGGATCTGTTGATCCATCTTGTCCAGGTTGTGATAGAAAGAGCGGGATGTAGATGCTGCAATATAGTAGCGTGAATCCCGAGCGGAGGATGTCCTGTACATGTGTCCTTGCGTACTATTGTTACTTTGGATTCATCGGCCAAGGATTATGATCAGGGCAAGAAGGGCTTACCGGATTGGTAGATCTGTTTTCCTGTCAAGTAAAGTCTGGTATTCGTGAACAATGTGGACTGCCGCATCGAGACAATATCTAAGATGCTTAATATCAGGAATGAACTGTATCTTTTCTCGCCCGGAAGGGAAAGCAAGAGGGGTGTAAATGAACAGTCGTTCCCGGTATAAGTTGATGTTCAAGTATTCGATCGTGTCAAACAGGCAGCTTGACGTTGTATCGGTGCTCTTCTCTTCATATAGGCTTCGCCATTCCTCCAGGTCTGCTGCAAGATCGGTCGCTAAAGCTTCCTTAGTCGCTATATCTCGGTTCACGGTAATCCGATTCGGGTGTATAGTGTCGATCAGACTTTTGCCGATATCTTTCTCAAAGCTACTTGTCGAATCAAGACGCAAACCTCGCTACGGACACCGGACTTGGATGCGGGCAGGTGTTTGATCTCGTCGAGGCAGATTTCTTCGGGCATCTGCCAGTGCGGTAGCTGAGTAATGGAGTACTAGTTAAGAGAGGCACAATATGTCTACGTACCTGGACCGTGATCTCGGAATCAGATACCATGATCTCCTGAACGTAACAACACCAGAATAGCCGTCTCTGCACCTGCTCAGTGACGGGATCCAAGGGTTGGACTGGCTTCTTATGGTAACCAAGCTGGATGCAGATGCGCATTGCCCGGCGTGCCAACTTCCATTTGCTTCCGACTGCATCGTTGTAAGTTGACGCCGTATGGCTGGAGGGGCTGGAGCTTCCCGAGGGCGATGGTAAAAACCGAGCCTCCGAAGTGCCCGCCCATCAGCAATCAAAGTAAAACCTCCAATGATAAACATCCCTATTTTTTATTAACAATCAATATCGCCTTGGCATCTTCACTTTCCACTGCGACTCCAACCCCGCGGCACAGAACTCACTGCTTCCGCTCACATCACACATCATGGTTCGTCTCCCGCAATTCGATGTCGAGAGATGGATGGACGAGTACGAAGTTACACCTGGCATTCTGAACACCGCAGAGACCTGCGTCGCCTCCGTCTCCATCAACGACTTCTTTGACCTCTCTCTTGGAAAGATGTCGTCGAACCCCATCGATATCTCCACGAGGCTCTTATACGGTCCCAATCGCGGCTCAGATCCACTCCGACAAAGAGTCGCTGGGCTTTACAATGAGGGATCGTCGGAAACTGCACCGGCAAATTTAAAGGCAGATGACGTTCTCATCACTCAAGGTGCCATTGACGGAGAAGACTTCAAGGGCTACGTTCGATTCGACTAAGTCTGCGACGCCGATGTGCTGAAGGAAGCGTTGGAGAAACTGAGCGTGCATGTGAAGAGCCATCTAATCTAAGTTGGCTGGTATGAAATTGAACCCAAATCTATAAGAGGCCGAGTGAATGTGCAGTAAATCGCAATACAAAAGAGCTGACGTCGCAGCCAGGCGGGTATAATCCTTCTTTCCTCCGCTCCCTCCGCTTCGCTTTCTAAGTCCGCATGGCAAAGACGCTCAAGAAAATGCTCCATCCGAATCCTACACAAACGGCCACGAGAACGCGCGACCGCACAGGCACCCAGAGGAAATTGCAGACGGCCACCAAGGGCCAGATGTGCCAGCCGGCCTTGATGAGCGGCCAAATGCGCACGCCGACGACGTCCAGGACCATGGGCAAGTGCGGCACGCGCATGAAGTTGGTGCAGATGAGGAAGATGCACCCGCTGATGAAGAGGCCGAGGGTTTGGTCGAGCACCAGCTTGGCCAGCACGTTGCGGTAGCTGACGTCTTCGCCGATCTTCAGGTAGGTCCGCCACGTCTTGGGCGGCTCCTTTTCGTCGTCGTCGTCGTCCTTCTTCTTCTCCTCCAGCTGGCGGATGTGGCCGAGCGTGTCCGGGAGCAGGCCGCCCACGGGGGCATTGCGCGTGGGGAACCAGTCCTCGAGCAGGAACTGGATGACGTTGCCGACCTGGGACCCCATCAGGCCGTACAGCGCAAACTCGCCGACCTGCTGCCAGTCGAGAGACGTCCGCGTCGGGTCGTTCCAGCGCATCAGCAGCTGCACCACCAGGTTGGCCGAGACTTTGATGGCCATGGCCTGGCCGGCGAGCCGCAGGTTGAGCGCCCGGCGCATGGTGACGGCTTCTCTCGCGTGGTAGCAGCGGTAGGTCAAGTCATGACAGGACGGATTGAGTTTCGTCGCGTTGACGGGTGAGTGGTGGAGTTGCGACGGATGGGAAGTGTTTGGGTGGAAAGCTGGAAAAGGAGCGGAATCGATATTACGTAGCTGTCCTTTACTAATCGGGGCTAAGGTGAGACTTGTCAGATAAGCTGACGCGATAAGAGGTGGATCTCACCGAGATAAGCCCCGTCAGCCAATCACGACGCGTCATTCTTCAACCTCAATCTCCCTACCTACCCTACATTCATCTAATTGTCTCGGATTTTGTTCACCATCTGCATACTCACCAGTCCCGAGTCGTCTGAGTTCGCCGTCAATAGATCAAAAGGGCCACCACAGAACGCGGCATCTGCCCCCCAATGCCCTCACCAAAAACCGTTTCAGGGTGACCACAATTCAAACAAGTGCGACTGTAATAGCAACTGCAAAAGATGGTTAGCAGGCTTCTTCACTCAAGGATAAACTTGAGAGCGAACCGATTCACATGACAAATCCAACAAAGTTGAACGTTTTATCGTGAAGAGTCAGTCTTCCAACATATCCTCACAATCTTTAAGATGCATCCAACAAACTTGCAGCTTGTAAAACCTCCCATGCAAGCTCGACACCCTTGAAAGCCGTGGACCACCATGCTAAGCGCAAACACAGCAAAGATTGCGTTGGCAGGTATCGACGGTTGGTATTTGAGGAGGCTGACATCAGGAGGGCAGATCTCGAGCGTACAGTTGGCTAGTAGCCGAAGGCGATGAGTCCGTGAAGAAGTTACATGTTGAGCTGGGTCGGATTCCATAAGACCCCTGGCATATGAGGACTGGCAGATTTTCCCACCTTCACGAAACGTACCCGGACACCTCTCATTCATTATCTCGTGCGGGCTCTATATAGGGATTTTCTGGCTCAGGGGCTGATGAGTACAATGGTGGCGTCCACATCGTTGCTACATTAGCACGTACCTCGCTAGTGACGTCTTTTTTATGGCATGGCTGTGCTATTATGTAGTTTAATCGTCCTATGAGTTTTCTAGAAGTAGTCGCAGGAGATCATCGACACCCAAAGCTCCCTCCGTCGTGTTTGGGCGAGTGAGGACCGTGATTAATGTAGACACATTGCACCCGGAGTAAGTCATCAAGAAAGAAGGTCCCAAGCCGAAAGTAAGGATACGGAACAAGCCTTATGATTCTATATCGAACCCAAAACAGAGCCTTAATCCTTGAATATCAAGGCACAGCCACCACAGCCATCCCCAAACCCATCAATTTTAAAGTCTCGAGTGGATATCCTGAAGTGGTAAGTGGCTCATTACCCTTGGTACGGGGCTGTGGAACTCGCAGTCTACGCGAGGCCATTTTTGGAAATCCATTCGAGGTGTGGTCAGTGTCGTGCTTCTGATCTAGAGGTACCGACGTCAATCTCTGGACATTGCTGCTAATTTGTATCTCTTCGCATCGAAACTCCATCTCGTAGGCACAGATGATTGGAAATGAATTCGACGACGATCCCTTTGAAAGCTCAAATACAGGTCTTTAAGGCTGGAGCTTGTGGTACACTGTGAAGTATTAATTGAATGATTTTGTGATTTGTTTTGGAGTATTGAGAAATTAGTGTTCGTACTGAGAACTAGGACGAGAGAATGATTCATTTGGTGGCTCAAAAGACTCCTTTCCAGTCCCTTACTGTCGATAGTGAACTCTCTAGCATCATAGCTCAAGAGCAAACTCTCAACTTCTCCGTAGTTCGTTTCAGCCTCATTATCGACATAAGGAAGTGATATTGCCATTTATTCCATGTGACGAATAATAGAGAGAGGACTGTACCCAGCTGGGCCGCAAAATATAGATAGGTGTGCATCCTTATCCCACTCATTGTTGTTGATATCGCCAGTACCATTTGGGTCCGCATGTGACTCTAGTAGAAGTCTGATTGCCACAATGTTATTCCTTGCAACAACGATTTGCAGCGGCGTGACTTAGCACGATCTGGGTTGAGTCTTCGCCCCAGCGTGAAGAAGCCTCTCGATCAGGCACGGCTTGTCATATGTAAGACGCCGATTCGGATAGAGTAAAGGAAGCTGGGGGATCGATGCTAGGTCACTGGTAGAGCGCTGCAAGCGCCTTGCAACCGCGCTGGGAACCCAATGGTAGGGGTATTATGATGCATAGATTGATCTCTGGCCTTCCTAGAAGAAGGCCCAGACTCTAGATATATAGTCAATTGAAAGGCGCACGCCTCGATAGCTGCGTCCCAGTTGTTAACTAGCGGCTTCTAAGCCGCTACGCCTCCAAGAGCGATATGCTCGTCACATCATATTCGAAGTTGTGATCGTGGCAGCCGACGTGTAGGTGTAACAACCGCGTGTTCCTATCGCTAACCCCATCCCTAACTCCGTCGTCAAAGTGATTAAGGAGTAAGCTGAAAGCAAAATGCATTCCAAGGGGGTGAAACGCAGATAGTTCAAGAAGAGTCCCTTCGAATTTCCACACGATGTACTTTGTAGTGAAAGCGGCGAAGGTGTTGATGATGAATAAAAATGTAGCCTCGGTCAGGGTTTTGTCGACAGACTGACAAAGCCTGGCTGCGAATGAAAGAAGGCTACAGTGAAGTACGTTAACCAACGTGGCGACCTGAGGACTGCAGGTAATATTTAACCCACCAATTTTGAGGAGTAAATCAGATTCGAAATAAGACCATGAAGGCTGTCGTCGAATTCGAGTATTCTTAGACTGGTACACAAGGAGTCGTAGTGGGGCTTTGAAGGATCTAAGAGTGCCACTGCCATGTCGAATCGAACAAAGCATGGGTGATATAATAACGCCCATCCTGCTGACAGTTGACAATATTCGTTAAGAGTTATGCCGAAGTTGGGATTGTTGGGGTGCTTGATGTTGCTGTGGTTTGTGTGAAGTGCTATTGCATCTAAAGGCTAGGATCAATGGGGGTAAAAAGCTCTTGATTTCTATCTATCCTAGCGGGAAAGGAAGGTCTTTAAATATATAATTTGGTCCGTAGGAAGGGATAGGAATTGTGTTATCTAGAGCAGTGAGAAAGGAAGGGAAATGTGTTATCTAGGATAACTAGGTTGTTAAGGGTATTAAGGTTTATAGCTAGGTTATTAAGAGAGGTTAAATTAATTAACCTTTGTAAGACTATTAGGCTTAGGAAGCTTATTATGTGGGGGAACCTTATAATGGCTAATATAATGTAATATACCTCCCTATCTTAGACTCTATTTAAGATATGTTTTTTAGGGCTAGGGTTATTAAGGAGTAGTGTTTTTATAGGTTTTGAATGGAAGAACTTAGTAAAAAGGTAGTAAGCTTTATATAGTATAGCTATTTAACTAATATTATACGAAACCTATCTTAGTAAGGCTAATAATAATTTACTATATAGGGTCTTTAGCTAGCTTATAGTTATTATTATAGTTACTATTAACTTTAAGCTACTAATACTAATATAATTATATAATATTTTAAGCTCTTAGTAGGAAAGTAAGCCTTCCTAAGGCTTATAGCTTATAAGGCTATAATATATTACTTTAGGGCTTTAGTTATTATCCCTAAGGTTATCTAGGGTATTAATAATACTCTTAATATTAATAAGACCTAGCTACCTAATAAAGGTATTAAATTTCTAGCCTAGTAATAGCTTTATAAGACTATCTATAATTATTTCTACTATTAGGGTATAGGTTATATTAAATTAACTTACTTAGTAAGCCTAATAGGCCTAATAGCTATAAAGATTAATATAATAAAGTATAGTCTTAAACTTTAGGGTTTTAAGGGTAATAAGCTAGATTATCTATTAGTTATTATACTTAATAATAGGGTTATAATCTAGCTAAAGCCCTAGCTACTTAAAGAGCTATTAAGTTACTATAGCTTCCTTAGCTATATATATAAAGGCTAGGAGCTTAGCTTCTATTAATAATATTATAATTATATTTTACTTACTAGCTTTCTAGCTTTCTAGCTAATAGGACTACTAAAAAGGTATAGGATTAACCCTTATAATAATCTTTAAGTCTTTTAATTATTTATAAAAGCTATATTTAATATAACTTAAAGGTTCTTTTTATCTATAGATAAGGATATTTTAATATATATAGGGATGTTAATATTATCTTAGAAGTAGCTTTTACTACTATATTAAATAGCTAGATACCTTATAGTATAGAGGTAGCTAATAATATTAAAGGCTATATATTAGTATATTACTAATAGATTTAGTAAGTACTTAGCTAGCTTAGAAGTAGCCTTTATAATATTAGGGTAAGTAATAATAATAGTATAGTTAATAGAGCTAACCTTAGCTTAGAAGAGGTAGATTTAATTATTTATAGTCTTTTAGGTAGATACTATAAGATTATTACTTAGTAAGGGGCTTCCCTTAAAGCTATCCTCTTAGTTAATATTAAATTTAGCTATAATTTTCTTAATATATAAGTTTTAATAGAGCTAAAGCTTCTTACTAGTTCTATCTTAAAGGACCTTAATCCCTAAGAACTAAGTAAAGCTCTCTTAATCCTATATTTTATATTAGCTCTTTAGATAGTTAATTATTTAGTTTATAGCTAGCTAGTCTTTCTTCTAGTATAATAAGATAATATTATCTATAAAGAAAAAGACTATAAGCTAGTTATTATTATAGATATAAGGATCTTTATTAACTTAGCTAAAACCTAGATTACTAAAGGTCTTAAGTAGATTATATTACTAAAGTAGAGGAGATCTTTATAGTCTATATAAAGCTTTAATAAGCTTTAGGACCTATTTAGAATAGGTAAAGCTATTAGGAAAGTAAATATAGATATCCTTATTAAGGTAGCTATTAGTAAAGGTATTAATTATATCTAGCTACTTTATATTAAGGTTAAATATAGCTATTATAGCTATAAGGATATAGAAAGACTAGCTAGCTAGAGTAATAGTATAGGTCTTTTTATAGTTAAGGGGTTAAAGATCCCTTTATATATATAATTAGGCCTTAAATCTAATAAGGAAGCTATGTTTATTATACTTATATTTAAAGACCTAGGTTATAAAAAGGGCTTATCTAGTAATCTCTTCCTTAGGAATAGCTTTAAAGATCCTATAATCCTAAAGAATAGTTATCTTTATAATAGTTACTTACTTAAAGTTAGAGCTAAAGTAATAATTTTCTAGGTCCTTAAACTTAGTAGGTTCTAGTAGAAGGGATTATTTATATAGCTTTTCCTCCCTTCTATTAAAAAAGGAAGTAAAGAAAGCTATAGGAGGGTTATTTAAGGGGTTATTTCCTTAGTAATAAGCTAATCTTTATAATACTAGTCTCTATAGAGCTTCTCCCCTTTATTAGATTTACTTAAGCTATAAGGGTAAACTTAGGCTAGGATCCCTAGCTAGTAAAGAGCTAGGATTATAGTTTTAATTATAGTCTTAATCTATAGCTAGGTTTAGGGCTTAGTTTAGTAATAAGCTTAGAGTATAGTTATAATTAGAGTTATAATTAGAGTTATAATCTATAATAAAGCTTTAAGCCTTACTTATACTTAGGCTTACTATATATAAGGCTATAGAGCTTTTATAATAAGAGGCTAGTAAGATAGTTACTTAAGGAATTATATAAAAGCCCTTATTATTAAGCTTATAGTTTTTTTTATCTTTTTTATCTTTATTATAATCTTTAATAGTAACTTTAATTATTAATTTAATATTATTATTATCTTTAGCTACTAGCCTAGCCTTACCTCTATAAGCTAAGGGATTATCTTCTTCCTTAAAGTTTATTTTAATATACCCTTAGAAGATCTATAGCTCTATTAATTTCTTAACTAGGTTTAGGTAGTCTTTAGGATTATAGAAAATATATTTATTAAAGGTTATATCCTTAATTCTTTATATCTTAGACCTTTCTAGGATCTAGATCCTAAAGATATTAGTAGAATTATAGCTAATAAGGTATTTCTTTTCTATATAAGGTAAGGTCTTTAAATTATATCTATAGGTACCTTTAAGAGCTTCCTTAGTTAGAGAATAAGCTTTATAATTATAGGCCTTAAGATAAGTAAGGTTAGGCTATATAATATTAGTAAAGCTAGTATCTCTCTTATAATCTTCTAGCTAGCTATAAAGCTACTAAAAGGGGGTCTTCTAACCTATAGCCTACTAAGGCAATTTATTATAAAGGTAAATAGCTACTTTCTAAGTTTTAGGCTAAATATTATTAGGAAGGTTAGCTCTTATTTATATAGATTATAACTTAGCTCTTATTATCCTCTTAGATTATTTAGTAGGGCTATTTTAAGTAAATATATAAGCTACTATTAGCTTATCTTTAATACTATTATTTTAGATCTATATAATATAGCTTTATATAAAGGCTAGGTTATTATCCTTATAGATAATATATATCCCTAGCTTAAATTAATATTAGAAGAATACTTCTAGCTACTTAATATAGCTTAGAATAGCTTCCTATATTACCTTAGCTAGTAGGAAGAAGAAGATTATACCTATATATTTATTCTTTATTAGAAGGGCTACCCTTTTGCTATTAAAGCTTAGATTTAATATAAAGATATCTATATAAAGGTACTAGAAAGGCCTAAGAGCCTTAGTCTAAGGCTTCTACCTTAAGACCTTCCTAATAGCCTTAGCTATTAAGTAAGTTATATAGTTAATTTAAATAGGTCCCTTAATTTTAGTCCCTTAGGTCTCTTTAACTAAGTTTTTAAGGGTTAGAGTATTAAAATAGCCTAACCTTAGATACTAAGTTATAGCTTTAGTTATCTAAGCTTTTCTAGGGTTTAATATTATAGTAAAGAAAGCCTAGGCTATAGGGATAACCTTATTAAATTTAATAACTTATTAGTAATAAATCTATTAAGTCCAGAAGATTATAATATCTCCCTTAAAGATAGTATTAGTAATAGAGTTCTAGTTATATTTATTATTAATAAAGAGGTCTAAGAAGGCTATATTTATATAGAAGGTTAGAATATAGGTAATATTATATAATTTAAAGAGACTATTCTTAATATATAGATAGATCTTTCTATAGCTTAAGATCTTTTCTTAAAGCTTACTAATAAAGATAAATTTAGGGTTTTTAATTAGCTAATATTTAATAAATTAAGTAAGGTTATTATAAATATATATATTTAACCTAGAGTTAAAGATAAAGGAGTCCTTTAAAGGATATTCCTTAATAACTAAAAAGGATAACTTAAAGGGGATTAGCTAGCCTTATTAATAATATAGCTTAGTATATATCCTAGTAAATATAGAGCCCCTAACCTCCCTAAGGGTCTTTTAGATTAACTGCTTAGTTCTTTAGGCTAGGGACTTATTAACCCTTACCTTAACTTTTAGGTCTTTAAGCTTTTTATTAACCTTAAATTAGATATTATTATTAGGCTTTTAGCCCTATAGCTATTTATCCCTATTTAGATAGGGATAATTAGCATACTAATACTTTTCTATATATAGGTATTTTAGTAGTAATTTAGCCTTTTTCTAGGTATTAGGCTTATTTAGGATTCCTTAGAAGGAAGGAAAAGCTACCCTTTTAGTTATAAGGTCTAGATATAGCTATTTAATAAAGATCTCGCTAATCTTTATACTATTAGAGATAGTATCTTTCTAATTAGGGGCTTCTATACTCTTAGCTTAGTTAATTATATTAGTCTAGAAGTTAGAAAAGGCTAGGTTAATCTTCCTAACTACCTTAATAAAATATTAGGTAGGTTAGAATCTTTATATATTAGGGGTATTAACTTTCTTAGCTTCTATAAGAATCTTTTACTAGTTAGAGATCTATTATAAGGTCTTTTTATAGTCTAGGCTCTTAAGAATATTATAATATTATTTTATAATATCTTATTTAAGGGCTTAGTTAGATAGCTTAACCCTAGCTTATAGTAAGGATAGCTAAGTTATAATATCTTTAATATTCTTAATTATAGTATAAAAATTACTAACTATATTTATAATATATATTTAGATTGAAGAAAGGGCTTTCTTATGGTTCTAGTAAGTGCGAAGGTTACTTTAATAGACCTTATTAAGGTAATTAAATCGCTTAACCTTACTATTAGTTAGGGCATTAAAGTTACTAGCCCTAGGGTTAATTAGGCTAAAGGTAGGCTTAACTAGGGTTATAATAACCTCTTTATTATCTTTAGAGGGGTTAATAAAATCCTATACCTTATTGATAGAGGCTTTCTTCTTAATAGTATTAAGCTAGCGTTTCTAGTTACTAGAGCCTTAAAGGGTAACCTAGAAAGAGCTTTCTTAATCTACTATAAGTATTAGAAAGGTATAGTTAGAAGGGGTAGAAAGGGGTTAATAACAAAGGTTATTTATAAGAGGCGGGACCTATAGAGGGCTAAGCCCTAGCGCAGCCCTAGGAGCTACGGGCTCTAGGAGTATTTAGGAAACTCGGCGAGCGGTCGGAGACTGCTCGCTAAGTTAAAGTCTTACACAATACCAATACCTACCGTCACCGGATACTTCACCCTAGTCGCATTACCCTTTACATTATTATAATCGTAATAATTAGGATTAAGAGATATAAAGTTAACCTAATCTATAGTATAGACCGGGCTCATAACTATTATATCTAAAGGCTAGGATTAATAGGGGTAAAAAGCTCTTGATTTCTATCTATCCTAGCGGGAAAGGAAGGTCTTTAAATACATAATTTAGTCCGTAGGAAGGGATAGGAATTGTGTTATCTAGAGTAGTGAGAAAGGAAGGGAAACGTGTCATCTAGGATGACTAGGTTGTTAAGGGCATCAAGGTTCGTGGCTAGGTTGTTGAGAGAGGTTAAATTGATCAACCTTTGTAAGACCATTGGGCCTAGGAAGCTTGTCGTGTGGGGGAACCTTGTGATGGGCAATGCATTGTAACAAGTGAGCGGGTGAAGATGGTTTCGCAAACGTTTGCGTACGACTCTTCCTCGCGGATTATGAAGAATGATGACGCCGGGCCCTTTGTTCGATGTGACTCGAGAAACTCGCGGACAGTGTAATGGGCAAGGGTCACTGCCGAATCCTTGTACGAAAGCAGGCAACCGCAGCTTTCTCGCAAGGTGTCCGCATTGATAAAGTGCAAGCCCGCCCCTGTGGAAAAGTAGTAGGATTCTAAAAGTATCGGAATAGTAAGTTCCCCGTCGTAAGAACTGTCCACCAGGACGCTGTGGAAGCAAAGCCAGTGCAATACGTGTCGGACCAATTCTCCATCTTCGGTGTCGATGAGGGAGAATATGCGTTCGTAGCTTTCGTCTAAGCCCTGAGGGAGATGTTGGAGTGAGGTCTTGATCCTGTCTATGCTTTTAAGTCGCCGCAAAATATCTAGCTGGCATACTGCCCACCGAAACATGCCTTTGGCCAGTGACACTTCGACTTCGTCCTTGAGGTCTGGTGGCCAACATTGGAATCGCGGTTCAGCGAGTACCCGACTCCTGACGTATAGTTTGATATCGTTTTCGACGAGCGGATTCGACATGGAGATTGAATGAGATATCTTACTCATCGTTCTCTCAATCTCTAATTCCTGGCGACTTGTTACCAACAATTGGATCTTCCTGAATCGTTCATCGAGCATGAGATCTTCAATGACTTTGAGGAGGTTGGTTCGCGGTTGGCTTTCGTCGAGTGCGTCAATGACGACAAACAAACTGCTTGAACTCTGTAGTACGGCGGCAAGAAGCTTGAGGAGTTCTTGCAAGTCCGGTTGCTGATTCAACTGATGCATTCTGTGCATTTTCTCGGGCACAGTCTGTGATCGTCGGCATAATTGACCGATGAGCCATCGCAGGAATGGGACAGCTTCGTCTTGGTTGTGTCCATGGTAGCAATAGTAGTAGACATAGTTGTGCTTCGGGTCGTTTGCCGATTCACAAACAAGTCGAACTTGATCAATCAGATACGCAGCGAGCACTGTTTTTCCAGCACCAGGGATTCCGTAGATCCAAATACAGCGTGTTCTCAGCTTGATCCAATCAGTCCATTCCTCACAATCTTGAATCCAGGTCAGAGTTTCGTTCTCGTAGAGGACCTTTGCCGCATGGTGTCTAGGTGACGGGTCGGTATGCTCGAACCACTGACATGTATCTCGAACTTGCGATTCGGATAAAGTCTTTTTGATTGTTTGAACGTCCTTGCTAGGGCCGAAATGTTAGCGGGGAGTTCGAAATGGACCAGGAAGAAATGTATTCACAGCAGGGAGCCCCCAATGGCCATGCTGATGGTGGATTTGAACTGCATTAGCTCGTCCAGTAATTTCCGAGCCCTTTCTGCTTTTAGTGGCCATGCCAGAGCATCCAATGCCGAGTGTAGCCTTCTTCTTTTGGATTCTTTCGTGGTAACTGAAGTTGGCGCTGGGTCGGGCAGCAATTGGGTCAGGGATTTGATGGCGGTTTTGCATTGTTTGACCGGTCCCTCAAGCTGTGAGATGATGTAGGCGTCCTCTGCATCCTCTTTATCCAGCCATTGCAATCCCCGGAGCACGATGATCAGGGACTCTGTTTCGATACAAATGGCTCGGAGGTCTTTGGGATAATCCGTGACGCCATCGATGTATGACTTGCATACCGTGGCGACTCGCTCAGCTATCTGAGTGATAGCGATGACACTGGCAGCTAATCCGACCGCCTCCATGGTAAGAAGGCGACATCGAGCAAATGCTCAAAGAGGTAGAGAGGCAGTAACGATTGAAGGATCGTGGGTTGTAGGATGATGGATCAGGCCACGATCCCGCACTCTGGAGCTCGGGTTGAAATACGTGGAGAGGCTTAGAGACACGTGAAGGCGTGCATTTCGCCGGCCTCACCGAACAGAAAACGGGCCTTATCGATAGACAGCCTGATTTATTCATTGGACCTGAGGCCGTGTCAAGTCTGTCAGCCTACAGCACAGCCGTCAAGCCACTAACAACGCATAACCCCGCCCAAGCAACGCCTAATGATGCACTGTAACAGTAACATAGAGCAAACAAAGTGGAAGATTATCCGACCTGTACTTCGTAATCTGCAAAAGAGGAGTGACAGAGAAGCCTTCCAAGGCTCGCTACGGTGGCTGAGTCAAAAACATCACAGCGAGGTGGAAAAGGCTTTTTAGATGGCGGTATTTTCTCCAACACAGTCCCTAACACAGCCTATCATTTTAACGAAGCTCCGGGGAAAAGTCGAGACAGGCGATGATGATGAAGATCTAATACGACGAGGCAAAGATGATCGCAGGTCCAAGGCAGCCAAGGTTGAAACCAGAACTGTTCGGATATGTTCTAGTCTGGGGGGCACAATCAGGCCGTAATTGACCACGGCATGTCTTCCGCCCAGACGGCGCCATGGAAAAGAAAGACAGCTTGATTGAGGCAGTCAAATATGTGTGTTGTTTTACAGTATTGCACAACCATCTTGTCGCTCTTGGCTGGTTGGAGGGTACGCTTGCAGGGGCAGAAGAGTGAGCCAAGGGCGCACACTTGGTTACAATGCGGACTGTGGAGGCTGAGCCAATAACGTGCAAACAGATATCTGAAATGAAAACAATGCAAACTAAGTAGCTGTTAGCACTAAAGACTATGATAGATACTCGGTACGCCGTTGTTACTTAAGCGCTGCAATGACCTCGTTGGCCTCGCGACGGCCTGAGCGGAGTGCACCCTCGACGAAACCCATTCACTCAGTGCTCGCCTCAGACCCTACAAAATGAATGTTATGGTGAGGAGTAATGAGAGATTGACCGACATGGCTGGTGATGGCGCCTACCGGCATACCAGGAACAACTCAACCCATCACCCACGGATCCTTGGTCCATTCCTTCTCGAAGACGTTGATAGGTGCGGGGATTGAGCTGACAACATGACCATACATCTTCTTGAGATGCTCCCATCCGGACCGTTTCCATTCTTATTTGCTTTTGAGAGACCACTTGTGGCCGATATTGCCGACGAAGAATGCCGTGAGCGAATATTGCTCATCCTCCACAGAACAGCTGTCGCGTGTAAAGGAAATCGAGCCCACGGTTGAGTTCATGATACCAGATAGATTGTTTTCTCGCCACCACGGTGTGGAGAAGATGAGGATGAGCTTGGAGTAGTAGCTGGTGAGGGTGCTGTTGGACATGAGCAGCTTTGACGGGGACAATGGAGGATCGAATTGGATTTTGTGATAGGATGGCGTGGGAGCCGACAGGATCACTTTATTGCCGGTAAAGGTGTGCCCGGAGAGGGTCGACACTGAGCAGATGCCCGAGGACGATTGGGTGATGGCTGTCACCTGGGTGGACAAATGGACAGAGCCTGGACGCAGTCGCTCTGCCAGACGCCTGGGGAACGACGAAATGACTGGACTAAATTAGCAGGGGAACTAGGCATGCTCTAGTTGGACATGTAGCATCGCTCACCTTGTCGGATTCGTAGGTGCTGGCCGCCATGCTCGAGATCAGAGATCAGATTCTCAATGCCGGTGCCTCGCTGGATGTAGTTGACGAGCCACAGTGCGCTGGCAACGTCTGCCTCAATTCCCATGAGGCCCCGAGAGATTATCTTCCCCATGGACCGGATGACTTCATCATCCGAGATGCGATTGACGTACTGGGAAAATGTAATCGAGTCAAGGTCGGCAGCTACCTTCTCGTCCGTGGGGTCAGCCTCCGCCAGAGCAGCAAAGACTCGTTCCAGGTGAGGAGCCTGGGCCTTAGTGACCCAAGCGCAAGTTCGGTTAGTTTAAATTCACGCACTTTGTATGGGATCTGGGGACGCCCACCGGTATCTCGCCGTATGGTGCGGTGAAGAGCTTTCCCTCCTCGATTTCCTAGCTTTCAATCCCCTCTGCCCGCTGGACGATGAGATCCAAGCTCAAGTCTTTGCTCAGCTTGTACATTTCCGTTTGACTGGTGTCATTGATCCAAGCCGCTCCCACGTCGACGAGGCCGCTTCCAGTGTCCGAGGCAACCTCGCTTCGGGCCCTGCCTCCAATGCGATCGTTGACCTCGAGTAGGACGTATGAGAGGCCGGATTTGTGGCACTCGTACGCATCTTGGACGCCGCTCATCCCGGCGCCCACGATAATGACGTCGACGGGGTTGCTTGGGGCTGGAGGAAGCAACAACGTGAGCTCGTCTGCAATGATGGCAGTGGCCTCGACCTCGAATAGAACCTCGGGCTTGAACAACTTGGCCACTCCAATCATCGTGTTTCCCGGGACTCTGGCACCAAAGGTAGCAGCTGCCACTTCCTCGATGAGAGTGGTCTTTGAAGGATGGTAATCAACCACGTAGGTCGTCACCTTCATGACGTCCTCGAGCCGAGCACCGCCACTGATGACGGCGGCCGCAAGGTTTAGGAACGAGAGCTTGACTTGGTCTTTGTAGGAAGGGGCAATCTGACCGCAGAGGTCGACTCCGATCTGGCCAGAGGTTGCCACCATTCGGGAGTGACTGGGCGAGATAGTGACTTGAGGGTATCCTTGCGACGGAAACGCCTCGGAGGGAAGGGCAGATGTGTGTCTGACTTAGGACATTGTTTCTGCGTGACTTGAGAAGTAAGAATGTTGGAGAAAATGGTGTTTGAGTGAGTAATTGCGATTGTAGACTATGTGATGCAATACTCCCATTCTGATGATACTCCCATTCTGATGCTGCGCTTCCTCGTATTCATGTTTGTTCTTGATTTCCATCTCATCCGCATCACCTAAGTTGCTACGGTCTCCGCGGACAGCCAGGCTGCAAGTCTGACAACCTACTCCACATGTTTCTCTAGAGTGCCAAGGAGTGAGTGACGTCGCGGTCGCGCTTAGGCTTGCGTGGCTTTATCTAAACGCTTATCCCGTGCTTACGATACTCTGCTCATCCTCCTGGACCGTCTAACTTGCTCTATTGCTCCGCAAATCTGGATACAGTAGATCCATTCTCATCTTCGACTTCAACCTGCCCATGATAAACAGGGATCGACTTCCGGGGAAGACTCTTCGCTCAACTGCCTCCTGAACAAACCATATCGTCTCAACCTGGTCGGTCCGCGCTATTCCCCCGACGACCACGCCGCTATTACCCTCGCTCTAAATCCGGATGTCTGACCTGCCGCGTGCGTTGGAATAAGTGCGACGAGACAAGGCCCGTCTGCAGCGCTTGTTATCAGAACCGCCGGGATTGTGTTTGGCCGTACAGCTCCGTCGAGCCGCAAGTCGTATCTAAGCGACGGCCTATTGTCCCCCCGGAATCAGATAGCCCAGTTGCACCCTTGAATCATGCTCTGATCCATCCCAAGCTGGCCAGCTGTCGCGCGGGTCTCAGCAAATACTCTCCTACTATGTTGCGTGTACTGCACCGATGCTGGCCGCAGTGCCATCGCATGGCACCAACCCGTTCTTGCAGTGCGTTTTACCGCTTGCCTACGCCGATGACGACGATTCGGTACTGAATGCCGTCTTATGTCTTGGGGGTGCCCATCTTTGTCACGATGACTCGGTCGCTCCGAGTCTGGCACTCGAGACTTGGCCGTGCTATTCGGGGGTTATCATTGGCCTCCGACGCTCTCTGTCTAGAGATCCACTCCCAGATAGGAGCGAGAGCCCCCGTCTGCTTCTGGTGTCATTACTTTTGTGCTTATTTGAGGCAAGCCTCCCTAGAAACGCCAATTCTTTCGTCAGTGACTCCTGACTAACTGCCTATGTAGAGTGTCTCGGGGAATATGAACGGCACCTTCTTCACGCATCTTGCAGGATGCCGGCAGTTGATAACATCGCTGTTCACCCATTCCTGCGACCACTTCAGTGCAGAAAACCTCCGTCTTTGGGGATTCTTGGTTGAACTATATGCGTACCTGGCATTGATCGCTGGGGTAACTCCAACCGGCACGTGCGACAGACAGGCGGTGGTCCTGGACCCATTCCTCAGCTCCTTGGAGTTTCTCAGTCAATACAAAACATACGGCACGCTGCTCGGGTTTGGACACGGGCTTTTCGAAATGATTTCTGTTGTTTCTGCACTTGCCCAAAAGCGACAGGCAAACAAGGACAAAGATAGCTGCCCGACAGATTTACACCAAGGATATAGACAATTGGAAGACCGGATCTGCCTCTGGCATCACTCACACATGCCAGCCTCCGAGTTTACACCCACCCCCGAGCGAGCCGCAGCCGCTTTGGTATATCAGAGTGCCCTCTTGATATTTCTCCGCTCTTCATTATACGATCCCCTCCTTCTTAATCCCATCGTACTTGCTGATGTAGAAGCAAGAGTTGCAACATCGTTACCCCTTCTGATGCCTCTCACTTCGGGCTTTTCATCTCTGGGGACGATAATGCTGTCGCCGGCTATCATCATTGGCTCCTGTTGAAGATCAGAAACGCAGCGTGGCCTCATGCGAGAAGGGTTTTCGCAGTCCAAATTTAGGACTCGAGGTGCGCAGCGGGGGCTCGAAATACTAGAGATGCTATGGAGTAACGGCAACCCTCGCGCCTATGGTCCAAGAGGGCTTGAGTTTGTCATGGAGAGTAAGAGGATTAGGTTTAGCATGATATGAATTATTGTTAGTCAGAACATTATTCATAACTTTATTTGAACTCGATTGGATCTGAGATATTGAGAAAGGTCGTAATTATCGCCTTCGCTTTGAAAATGACCACATATCAAGATTAAGAGACTGCCCCGTCAACAGGAAGGTTTTAGAGTCATGGTGTGTTGGAAATGTCTCAAGGCTTAGCTGAAGTGGCAGAGTTGAGCGACAGTGACGCGGGCGAGGCTTTATAGACTGTAGCATTTTCAAGACAGCGCACAACAAGGCCTGCCATGTTCATGATTGCTTAATGTACGAGTTTCTTTATAGCCGCGCCGGTTTTCGCAGTTTGAAGCAAGGGGAGTCCCTCTAATTGCCCGGTTGCAGTCACATGAGTTGTCGTCAATGGGGTCCGACCTACTAGATGCATGTTGTGACGCATCTGTGCCTAAGATAGTTTTTATTGAATCGTTTGGTTTGTAATTAATGCAGGTGATTCATTTCTGGAATCAATGAACACCTGTCTGGTGTCCAAGTTAGCTCTAGTAACACGACCTAGCTACCAATGATGCTATTTAACCCCGTTAGCCACTGCTCGGGTCCTCGAATGGACAGACATGGAAGATCCTTGTTGCTGATCATGTTGATCACATTGAATTTAACGGTGAAAATAGCGATATCTAACCATTCTCGTAAGGCACTATCGCTGTTTACTCGTCGCTAACTCGCACATCTATCCGAATAAATACCCACCTCTTCTCCAAGCCGCTAGGAGGGCCGAAATCCCAGCAACCAAGGTACAACTATGTGAGTTTCGTTTTACAGACAGCCAATCCCAACATTTCCAATCTTGAAATTTTGCACTAAAGCTGCCCTTGAAAGTTGTTGGACATGTCGACCTCTACTCCCATTCCCCTGGAGCACATCTTCCAAAGCTCGACTGATCAAGCCTCCGGCCTTACAGTCCACGATGCAGAGCCCGCCGTCCCCCTCCTGCTACGGCTGCATCTACTGTCCAGAAAGGAAATGACCCTCGTGTGAACAATTCCAACTGTTCTCTTGCTTTGCCTTCTTGGTCTACGGGATGAACGACGGCGCCCCTGGAGCCTTGGTCCCTTTGCTCGAAGTCCACTACTCCCTTCCGTACTCCATTGTGTCTCTCTCATCTTACTCGGTCCAATGGCGGGATGCATTGTGGCGTCCCTCTTCGAATCGGCTTCACTACGCTTACGGCCGTCGTGGCTTGGCTGGCGACCGGGTCCTACACCGCTGCTTACATCAGTATGGCCCTATACCCGCCGTTTGGATTCGTGGTTCCGCTGTTGATGTTCACGGGTTATGGCAGTGGGCTAATGAATGGAAATTGGAACAGTTGGGTCCGCGGTTTGGTACAAGGAAGCACTCTTCTTGGGTTCCTACATGTCTGTTGGGGGCTGGAGCAACTCTCGCACCCGTCATTGTGAGTAGTCTAAGAAAGATAAGTTCCATGTTGGCTAATATGTTTCGAGGTCTCGGCATTAGTCTCCAGCGGATCTGGTTGGTGGGAGTTCTACTGTAAGCCTAGGCTACGTTAATTCAAAGTACTCGACAGGCTAACCGTCGCTCAGATATCATGGTAACACTTTCCTTTTCACGGGGACTAATCCTGAGTCTAACAAGCTTATAGGCTAGCCTGGCCGCCTCTGCAGCTGATTCCGTGACATGGGCTTTTTGGAGTAATGTTGGAGGACGAAATGACGTGTCAGGTTCCAGTCAGTCTTATGGCTTGGCTTGAGTCTAGCCGTGTTAAAGAACAAGGTGTGTTACGTTCCCATCCTTCCTCAGCTCGTCCCCTACTAATGTCATAAAGGTGACGCTCTTCTCTCCGCTTTAATGTTACTCTATGTTGGCGCAGAAGTCACAATCAGCGGCTGGCTGTTTACGTTCATGATGAGCGTCCGCAACGGAAGCTTTTCGTCGTCTTCCTTAGTCGTCTCTGGGTTTTGGATTGGCATTGCCGTCGGCCGATTTGTCCTGGAATGGATTACGGGCTACGCTGGAGAAAAGCTCATGGTGTTTGTATACGTTATCGTCGCCATCGGTCTCAAGCTTGGCTTCTGGCTCGGAGGAGAGTTTGTCGTCAGTGCTGTCATGATTACACTGGTGGGTCTCTCTATTGGAATGACTATGCCCTATGTAAGGCACCTCTGTATTTGCGAAGCACTCTACGGCCTCCATTACTGACGAAACATGTAGGGAATCCGCATGTTGACCAAGCCTCTACCCCCTGAAAAACATATCGTTTCTGGCGGCTTTGGCAATGCCTCCGCCGTATCTAGGTCTGACATGTATGATGTCTGTTATCCCCGAAGGAGACCTTCAGACTGATACAGCCTTCACATTTCCCTCGGCTTTAGGGGCATTCGCTCAGGTTTGCGGAATTCAGGTCCTCCAGCCGGTAATATTGGCTTGCTCAGGTTAAAACTCCTCCTATGGTTAGTTGTTGTCGGAACATAAGCAGTAGAACGGGAGAAAATTTGTGTCGAAAAGCACTTCTGTGGGCTGTTACGGATACTTCGCTATTGCAAGGTCGTTATTTCAATTTTGGTCATATCCTTAGACTAGTATCACAACTCGCACTATCTCATGAATCACGTAGACAGATTGTAAAATTTGTAGAGAACATTTCCTAATGTTCATTTCGCTACCAAATTTCGACTGTCTGTTCATCCTCAATGCTATAAATCCCCCCTAGGGGATCAACGGGCGGCGGCAATGCAGTTACAAGAAGGGCTCCAATCCGCTCAAAGATTCCAACCTTGTCCTCCAACGGCCTCAAGACCAGAGAAATGAGATATTCTGTTTTTCCTTCCTGAATGGTGCTCATCCGAAGACATGTAACATTTGCTCCAGGTAAAACTTGGTTCGGGCCTTCAAAATCAAGATGATAGTCGGCGCTCATTCTCAGGCGAGTATTGCTAGAGAATACGATGTAGTATGCCGTGGTCTGCTGCATGTTCTGGTTGTCAACCTCTCTTTCGAGCCTACCGGTAGCAACGAGACCTCTTATCTTGATCGATGCTTCCCTCATCTGCCCAAACTCATCAACGCCGGCTGGGTCAATGTTCCATTCTATCACCAGACTGAAGTGCTGGTAAGGCGGCCTTTCTTCGTCAGTAACAACATCCTCCGGGTCCCAGTGATATATCTGGTCCCAGTACAACACGTGCGTTCCGACGGAAGCCCACGACCACGTCGGCGCCGTGGCAGGACTTGGTCTAGGTGGCTTTCCTTGTTCACTCTGAAACAAGACCCACACTAGGTCATCGTTCAGTGTGTTTTCCCATAACCCTGCTATGTACTTGGACTTTCGGACACCCGCCATATTCTTAGCTAGCCCTCCGATTGCAGGCAGACGGTCCCCGAATCTGGTAATTCCAAGAGCAGTGTAGGAGCAAACCATAGTGCGCCATATTCGTGCAATGTAGTAGGCCGCATAAATGTGCCATTCCTTTCCGACGGCATACGAAAACATTGAGTCAGCGTAGAGAAGTTTCATCATCACGGCGGGGGCCACCTCGGACGAGCCATGGAAGGCGATTCCACCACATTCGCATCTGATATCCGACAGGCATTCCATGAAGACTTCGTGGGGTCCGAAATGAACAATACGCGGCGAGAGAATTCGTTCTTGGTAAACCCACGCTCTTGTGAGAAGTGGATGATGAACTGCAGTTGCGTGGCTGATAATGCCGTGGCCCGCCTCGGAGCGATCAGGCTCCAGTATAGCGTCGAGATGGTGATCAATGCGTTCTCGAAAGAACACACGATATGCTTCCCCCTGCGGAGTTTTACCCGAGACTTGAAAGTCTGGGGTCTCAGTGTACAACCCGCCACTCCCATTTGGAGATTTGGTGGCGGCTATGGTCAGGTACGAGTTGGAGTAGATTGCTGACATCTTTGCCGACTCGACTTCCCAATCTCTGAGGTCGTCTTGGATGATACATAACGAATCAATCCAGATGTATTGGATTCCGAGACGTCTCGTCAATCCAACGGCATCCCTGAACGTCTGGGGCAAGTCACTCAGAGAAATACCCTTCTGACGATCTTGCAGCGTTGTCGTGGTTGTGGTGATGATCTGAGCCCGCCCCCAGCAATGGCTCAGGCAGATGTACTTGGAGAATTGCCCATGTGACTCGAAGAGGCGGATTCCACCATTTGCACCACTGACATCCACTACCCGCTTCGGGAGCTCTGGATCTTCCGAAGAAACACAGTCGTCGTGAGAGTCTTCATGACAGTTCAACAACCAAGATTCAATCACGTCGATTGCAGAGGATGAGTCTGTGCTGGGAGACGTTCGAACAGACATCGGTACAAAGTCCCAGGAATCGGGGATGGAACAATCTGTAGAGTTTAGGTTCTCAGCACGATCCCTAGGTCTAGCTTTGGTTCATTAACACGTACCATCATCATCGGTGGCAAACATTTCGATGTCGAAAAACCTGCCATCATTCAAAAGAAAGGAAATCGTCTTGTCGATATCACTATTCTCTTCTTCGTAGTTGAAGTAGTAGAAGATGAGATTGAGGCTCTCAATCTGAACTTCGTTTATCGAGTGTTGCGCAAAGCAGCCGCGGCACCCACGAACGAGTATACCGCAACAGTAGCATACGCCTGCCGATTCTTGGAGCTCCTGCCAGAGCACGTCTTTCTTGATGTGGTTTCGGCTCGCTTTCAGTAGAGTTTCCGCGGCTGTGCGCATCTCACCGACGCCTCGAAACTGGTTGCAAAGCTTGCACGACATTATCACATCAGCCTGGGACTTTTCAAGACATGATACGGCGAGAAATGTAGGTGTAGAGATGCGGATGTGGGGGATTGCGCGAATTATGGAGTTGTCTTACGCTGTATCATTCGCCAGGCATCCTTGCAGTTGGATGGTGGTCAGCTCAAGGCTGAGAGGTGTGCAATGCCAACAGCCCAGTGTCAAGATGAACCTGGTCAGGTTGAGAAGATATACTCAGGAAATATGGTAGTATGGAGAAGGGACGCCGAGTAACGCGCTGGCAGCGGAGTGTAGCAGTCTATATGGAGGGACTATTCTATCGGCCTTGCAGCACATTCGTAGGCCACACCTGGTCAGTCGGTATGTAGCACTGAACCATACGAGGATTTAACACTATACAGGTGCTTGGTGTAACAATCTGCAGTAAATCACAGCTTGGCTATATCTCCTTTCTCGCTGTTGGCGCTGGGCGCTGGGGCATCTCCAACATGTTCACCAACGACAACCTCGACCTTCCCCTTGAGGTAATCACGGTCATTGTCAAACAAAGCCCCAAGCTCTTCCAGTGTGTATCCTTTCGTCTCTGGGAATGTAAAATAGATGATCAAGGTGCCCAGAATCAGAACTCCAAGATAGAAAATGAAGTAGTAATAGCCAATGCGGTCCAGAGCGATCGGGTTGACATACTGATTCACCGTCAGCGCCGCCTGGCTCACCACAATCTGCAACGCGAGCCCGCGGTTTCGGATACTGTAGGGCAAGATCTCGGGCGTGTAGCAGTAAAGAAGCGGATTGCACGCAAGGTTGAAGGCGGCATTGTATAGAAAGAGAAAGACGACGGTGGTGTACGCGGCGGCCTGGGAACCGTGATTGGCGTACATGGCGCTTGAGATGGTGAGAGGCACATTGGCACAGATCATGCCGATGAAGCTTGCAAGCCACAGCGGCCGTCGTCCAACTTTGTCAGCCAGCAGAGCACCAACAAGGGCGCAGAAGAGGTTCCAGATGGCCATGCCGCCGTTAATACCAGTCTGCTGAGTTGTACCGGTGATGCCAATGCTGTCGAGGATAGGGGAGAAGTAGTATGAGATGACTCCCTGACCATTCCAGAGCGTCAGGACAGCTACGGATATGACGATGCCGAAGCGTTTTCGATTTGCCTTGATAGCAAACACATTGCTCCAGGCTGCGATCTGTGCCTCTCGCTCCTCGATAAGAGCCTGAGTGATCTCTTCCATCTCAACCTTGACAATGTCGGCTTCATGGTCACCGTTGGCATGGTATGTTACCAAGATCTCCTTTGCTTCGTCGTAGCGACCCTTCGAGCAGAGCCACCGGGGCGACTCTGGCATGAAGGTCACAGCAGTTACGACGAATAGCGGGAAGCAAGTCTGCACAATGGATGGGATTCTCCAGGACCAGTTGTTGTCGAGATGCCCAGTCCCAAACGAGAGCCACGAGGCAATGATGGATCCCACATACCAGAGAACGTTGAACTAGTGGGCAGGCACAGCTGTTAGTATTTCGTAGTCATCTCCAACAAAATAGATTCTCACCATAGATGCCATCTTGCCACGAAGACGAGGATGGCTAAGCTCGTTCAACATGCTGGGGCCCGCACAGGTGGTGAAGCTGATACCAAAGCCAAGGATAAAGCGGCCGCCGATGAAGACGTTTCTGTTTGGGGCGGCTGATTGCAAGGCAGAACCAATGATGCATAGAAGTGATCCAAACTGGATGGTCAGGCGACGCCCAAACTTGTCGGCGGGATAGGCCACAACCAAGGCTCCTGCGAAGCCGCCGACAAAGACGAGGGCAGTGATGAGACCGATGATTTCCGGGCTTGGGTTTCCCATAGCTTAGAATCAAGTTAGCACATAGTTAGTGATAAATGGTATATTATCGTGATATCTGACCTTGATGCCAAGGGTCCATGGCCTGGAAAGTCCCAACAATGACTTCGTCATATCCAACCGTCATTTGGGAGACAAGCATCCACGATTGCCAGAAAACCAGCCTTCGGAGACCCCGGTCTCGCCACCACGGTTCGTCGGGATTTTGGATGACAGAGGCAACCACTGCCATGTTACCACTAGAGACACCCATGGTGAAGAGTGCAACAGAGTTCGGGAAAGATTGAGAAGGTTTGAATGCGATGATCCGAACATGGAAGCAGGAAGTGCCACGCCAATATATACAGCATTTGAATGTAACTAGTGCTATCGGGCCTTCGAGCCCGTTGATTGGCTGATACGATGGGATGTGGCCATGACTCGTCTCCTCGGCCGAGTTACGGCCGACTTTTGCCCAGTTGAGATAACAGTCTCTAGCGTGCATCTCTTGGGTTGCACTACCCATATTATTGAGGGGCCGTACAGCCGGAATCTCCACTTGTCGCTCTCGTAAAATCCCCTAGGCGGAATTACCCGGTCGGTATAAAGATTGCGGTTCTCCCAAAGCTAGGCCACATGATGCGTAGCTGGAAGACCAGTCCTCAGACACCATGACCATTTCCAAGACACTTCCCTCCCGCCCTGAGTACGCCGGTGTCTTGCCAGCAGACTTTCTGCATGGCTACGCGTAAGTGAACTCGGGAATACTTTTTGCCACTGGCTAACAGGCGAGACTAGGTCGGCGGCATACCAGGTTGAGGGTGCTACCGCCAAGGGCGGTCGTGGGCCATGTAACTGGGACAGGATGTTGAAAGACTACCCGGACAATGGCAATGACGCCTGTCGCTCTTACGACATATGGAAAGACGACGTACAGCTTCTTAAACAGTTCGGTGCCAAATCTTACCGATTTTCGGTTTCCTGGTCGCGCATCAAACCTCTCGGTAAGCTGAGCCTTGATGCCAAACACACAGAACTTCGCTGTTGTAGACTGTACTAACCTGCGATAAGGCAAGAAGGACTCGCCCGTCAATGAAGAAGGGATTGCGTATTATAACAACTTGGTACGTACTTGCTTCTACAACATGTGGGTGATGATGCTCATTTTGCAGATCGACGGATTGTTAGCAGCTGGGGTCGAGCCAACCATTACACTACACCACTACGATACCCCTCTGACCTTGGATGAACGCGACCGAGGGTTCGCTGCCGTTGACGCGACAGAGTTGATCAATGACTTTGTCGCTTACGCGAAAGTGTGCTTCCAAAGGTTTGGTGACAGGGTCAAGAGGTGGTTGACAATCAACGAGGTGAGAAGAGACTCGTGTGATGTATTCCCTGTGTCACGAAGGGCATACAATTGACCCGTTAGCAGCCCTGGATCTTTTGCTCTCTCGGCGCAGAAGGAATCGTCCAAGATTATACCCGGGCCGACTTTTTCAGGCAAGTATTTGAGTCCAGCTGCACAGTGTGGAAGATCTAATCATGTCGATGCAGAGTTGGCCACAACACATTGCTTGTCCACGGCTACACTGCGAAGCTGTATCGCGCAGAGTTCCAAAAGCAGCAGGGAGGGCAGATCGGAATTGCGTTGGTAAGGTTACCAGAGGTTGTTGTCCAAGCATATAAAGCTAACGTCTCCTAAACAGAACTACGACTGGGCCGAACCAGTTGATAATTCCCCAGAGGCAATAGAAGCTGCAATAATATCGGAAGAACGATCGCTTGGCTGGTTTGCAATGCCTATCTGTGAGTTGGCTATTCAGCGGTCAAAAGCACAATGCTAGCTAACCTTCGCAGTCAGGGGAATACCAACAAAGTCGTGGGATCACTACGGCGATGCATTCCCACGTCTTACAAGCGAGGAGCTGAGCATGCTGAAAGGCTCGGCAGACTTGTAACCAACCCCAGTCCTGCTCCGCGTATTCACTCTCTTCTGACCCATTACAGCTTTTCTATAAATCACTACGGGACAATGTACACCACTGGAAAACAACTGGCACCTAACACGGCGACTGATTTCCGGGAGTTGGATGATATCCAGAAGACAGTCTACAGAGACGGTGTCTTGATCGGCAGACGAGGAGAAAACGGCCACCCTCACACTGGTAGGTGCTCATAAAATTCCACTAGAAAACCCCAAATATTGACGTTGCGAAGTCCCATGGGGCTTTGGGAAGCTACTCGTTCACTGCTGGGAGGTCTACGCCAAAGACCTCAACATCCCCGTCATTGTGTACGAAAATGGCTACGCTGTGGAGCACGAGGCGTTGGCGCCGATGGATAAGATTATCAACGATAAATATCGCCAAGAGTTTTATGATCAATACATCCAGGCAATGTGCGACGCAGTCAAGAATCATGGTGTCTGGATGAGCGGGTACCACTGCTGGAGTTTGCTCGAGTAAGTCAAGAAGGTTACCATTGGGAAAGGACAGTGGCTAATCTAATCGTAGTAACCTTGAGTGGAACAACGGATATACTCCTCGATTTGGAGTATCATATGTTGATCGTGACAATGGTTTCAAAAGGGTTCCAAAGGATTCTTCAAAGACGGTCGCAGCGATCTGGAAGCATGTCGTGCGCAAGCAGAATTAGAGTCAATTGAGTAACTCTGGGTAGTCGATCCAAATAATTCAATTCTTTGCAATCCCCATGTAATCTCTGCTAAGGTATGCGTAGTGTTTCTGGCGGGATGAGTAAGGTAATGTGAGATATCAATTTTTAATTTGCACATCACTTCCTGTCTGACTTAAAATTCTTAAAACATCATCATTCATTATGCAAGTAAAACAAGGTCCAGATGTGTGGAAGTTGGCTTGAATCCAGTCTCGGCTGTAAGCTCCAATAGCTTTAGAGACGGCCGGCTCCGGGAGACGATTAGGCTATCTTGAACTAAAAGCGGCGCGATCTGAGATTCTCACTATCTACATTTTGCCGCGTCCCCTCTTGATTCTCGAACTCATTTTCCCACACAGCCTCCCCGTCAACTCGAAACCGTTTCGCCCCAGCCACTCCGGGGTATCACTGCCGTTGGAAGACAGTCATGTCGTCACCTATTCGCTCCACACAACGTGCTCCAAGAGCCTGCACCGCGTGCTACAAGGCAAAAGTGAAGTGCGACAAGACGATACCCTGTGGTCGATGTGTTGCCCGCGGAATCGCCCAAGACTGTCGCCGGGAAGTCGTTCGCGTCCAAGGAGAAATCCACGGCACTACACGGGTTTCTCCAAACCTCAGCTGGGACGACTTGGTCCACGAAAACTGTCGCCTGCGCGCGATTATTACGAACCTTCCGGCCCATGAGCGAGGAGGGCAACCAACGGCACAGGCGCCTCTGACAAATCCATTCGGCGCCAAGGGTGGGGATTTCGAGACGCAGCTGTTTCAAGCTGTTGATCACTCGTCCACGCCGAGAACTGTCGCGAGTACGGCAGACATTATCCTGCCCTCCAGTGAGAGCAGTGATCGGATCCTCGTGCACGCAGTCGAGTGGACGTTTTGGCACCACTGTAGTCTACTTGTGCCCGAATTCAAGAGCGAGCATGATAGGTTTTGGGACGACTATGCACAAACGCAATCGCTCGAGGTGGCACATCCGCTCTGGCTGGCCATATACTTCAGCGTCCTGGCCTCGGAGTTGCTGTTTATGGGCGACGACGACTTGATCAGCTTCGACCTCCCAGAGATGCAATACGCCAGTCTGCTGAGAAACTGGTACGACTCGGCTCTGTACTTTCTCGACAGAGCCGACTTTGTGCAGAACCTGGACATCCGCTCCACGACGAGTCGTATGTCCAGCAGCAGCGACGGAGACGGCTTTGGTGGACCCTCGTCCTCTGCGAGTGGTTGGCCGTCCCGGACCGAAGCCCTTGTATCAATGACAGTGACTTTGACTGCGAGATTCCAGATGAAGTCGATGACGCCGAGCTTTGCAATGTCGCTGCTCTTGGTGGCAAGTCAAAATTGCCAAAGAGCAAGCCGCGACCGGTCCAGTACCACATCGCAATGATCAAGTTGGCAAAGATATGCTACCAGATCAAGTTCCGGCTTCGGATCAGCAGGTGGCAGGCAAATGAAATCGCCGAGTTCGTATTCACTGCAGACGAACAGTTGGCCCTTTTGATATCCAACTTGCCATCCCACCTTCAGTTTGACGAGAAGCAGTCAGCGACGTCGATTGGGAGAGACCGTCTTCTTCCTTGGATTCCCTGGCAGCGCATTAGTATTACCAAGGCCCTATTATACTATCGGATGGTCATCGGCCGACTGCTTCAGGCACATTGGCTGGACGGATCCATCGGTGGCACCAGGACGCGGGCGATCTGCATCTCTTCAGCCCAGGGGTTGATCAATACGACGCGAGGCGAGAGCATGGACCCTTCAAAGATGCGACCCTGGTATGTAGTAGACTCGACGTTTTTCTCATTATGGATATCTCTGATGTTTCCGTGTGCAGGGCCGTTGTAGTGCCTATATATGCTGCCGTCATCACACTAAGCCTTGAGTCGTCCATTAGCGATACAGACTACGACAAAGAAGTACAACAAGGTCTGGATTTTCTTCGACTTATCGAGCCGCACAACTCGATTTCAACGTATAGCATTCAAACTATTGAGAGATTATTGGATAGCAGTGGTGTGAGCTTTAGGAAGTAATGATGACCAATAGAGGGGAATAAGAATTAGACTTGAAAGGAAAAACGAATGTCTTGTACAATCTGAATGGTGCGCGAGGTCCAATTTGACTAGACTAGCTATTCCACTACCTTTCCTTTTATCTATCAGCAGCAGCCGCAGCCTCCTTATCCGCGGCCAACATCTCCTGTATGGCTGGCCGATTTATGACACGGTCCCACCAAGCACTCACAGCTTTGCGACTGACGATAATGTCTCCGTACCCGCATGTGAAAAGTCTTTGAATCAGCGGGATGTAGTAGATATCCGTGAGTGTGAAGCCATTCCCAGCCATGTACCTCTTTAAGCTGTAAGAGACGTTCGGCAACGTCGAAAAACGCCTCGACCGACCGCAGCGCATCCGAGACAACGGCCTCGTTGGGAGGCAGCCCCATGAACTTTTTAGCGAATTTCTCGAATGCGATTCGACCTGCAGGCTCGGAGAAATAGAGCACTTCTTCAGACTGCGCTTGGTCGAACAGCGCCGTGGCTTCGACGTCGGAGTCGGGGGCGAGAAGTAGAAAGGAATACTTCCTCGCCAGGTGTTTGCAGATTGCGCTACTCTCGTAGATAGTGAAGCCGTCGGAGAAAGCCACGACGGGTATTTTACCCCACGGTGACGTTTCATATGTTCTTTGGACTAGGTCCAGCGGCGTTAGCCTCCATTATAATCTTACACGCTCCAAGAGAAACGAGTCACGCACCTTCTGCTCCCCTTTTTGAAGGTTGAGAATCACGAGTTCGTAATCCGTGAAGCCACCTTCGGCGAGAGTCAGGCGGACACAATCGGTGTTGTTCGAACCACGAAAACCGTACAGAGTAAAGGCCGGCATTTTCGAGCTATGCAGGAGCTTTGACACAAATCCACGGGTGTTTGTGAGCCTCGACATGAAGGAAAGTATTCGATTCAATCGAGAGGACGGGCAAGCCACTCGGTATATAAGCCGACGGAGACAAATTAGCGGTAGAAGGATGAAGCACGTATGATTGGCGGGCTCGCTTTCTGTACCCAATCGAGCTAGGATGCCATCGTCTTGTCCGCCCTCGACAAGACGCTAAGACGCGAAGTGACTACTGTACATGCTGCGACTCATCTTCCGCATGGTCCTGGTCATCTTCCTCATGCATCATTTGATTCGTCTGCTCGGCTTTCATGATTGTTACGATTTTTTCTCTCGTCTGTAGGCTTCCCACACAACCATGGCCACCCGCAAACGGAATGTCGAATGCAGAACCAAGGTGAAGACCGGTTGCACAACCTGCAGGTCAATTATTACACCCGAGGTCAGCTCTAGAGTGGTTGTGCTCAATCGGCAATAGAACCAGGAAGATCAAATGCGACGAGAACAAGCTATTTTGCCAAAAATGCGTCAACACTGGGCGCACTTGCGACGGCTACGAGTCCCCGTTTCGACTTTTTACCAGTCAATCCGTCCATAGCGCTCTTGTTGGTGGCATCAAGTCAGACGTTGGTGTCCAACCCATCCGGCCCGAGGACGTTGACCTTCTCAATCACTATTTCTCAATTAAAACCCTATTCAACGTGAAGTTGGGCTGTGATGAAGAGGCAAGGCGAATTCTCCAAGCCAGCTTGACTGATCTGCCTATACGACATGCAATCTTGTCTCTCAGAGCTCTTCGGGAACATCTCGAAACGTCCAGAGACGGCCCAGCGTCGGTCCCGCCGCAGACCCCGAGCTACAACTATGGCCTCCAGCAATACAGCATGGCCTTGAGGGGTCTCGCGTCCCAGTTGTCGACCCCAAGTTCTGACGGGTTGAAGTCGGCATTGCTTTGCTGTCAGGTCCTCATCAGCATCGAGCAAGTGCGAGGCAATTTCGCCGCCATGGGCCTTCATATCATTCGAGGACTCGGAATCATGCACGAGTACCGCACGAGGCCACATTTTGTGGCCGCGAATACATTGGCGCCAGCACACCATGGCCGACTACCTTTTCTGGATGTTTTCATTATCAAGCTGTTTGCTGCACCATGCAAGTTCGCGGAACCCTCAGCAACGGCCGATGTAAGCGGGACGACATTGTCTATCGAATCTTGCCATCTTCGCAAAATCGCACCCAACATGCGGACAGAGCTTGTAAGGATCGCTATATCGATTCTTGAATTCCTCGCCAAGGTGTCACAAGTCGAATCCGTAGCAAGCGCACTTCGCTTTCTATCCGAGAAAGTAGCTTTGTTGGACTCCTTGGAATTGTGGCTCAGTGATCTTGAGCTCGTTCAGACAGATATTAGACCTCCGGGCCCTGAGCCCATCTCAGTGTCTTTCATGCGCTTCTTTCATCTGATACTCAAAGTCGTTCTCTTGGGACAATCGGACTCCTCGCCAGATCTTGATGCCAAGCTGCGAACCGAGAACGATCGATTGCAGGACGTAGCTAACAACGTGAGTGAAAGAGTCAGGGCTTACATGGTGGAGAAAAGGGAGAGAGAAAAGCAGGGGAGGCAGGTTCAACGTCACCCTAGTTTATGTAGTAACTTTAGCTAGGAATATACTGTTTGCACATCTCACACCTTCTCATGATCCAACCAGCCTCCGCCGTCAAGTGGGAGAAGGCTGGCGGCTCTGTCGAACGCGGCCTAGCGCAGTTCAGGTAGCATCAGAGGAAGATCGTGTGGGTTAGCTTCCGTGCATAAGATTACAAGTCACTTCCAATTGCAGCATACAGACCGAACGAACCAATTAGGGGCTGCCTCTATCTCTGATCCGGCCGAGATGGTTGGCTTAGGGACGAATTGGTCAATGCCCTCGAAGGTACATCCGAAATGCCATCTAATCGAGGATTCTTTCTTGCATTCTTGCATGCTTCGTAAAGGCCCGCTGAAAGAGATGAGCGGTGTTCGGTGCAGTGCGGGTAGCCGTGCTTCTCGCGGATGTTGTTCATGGTGACATGAGTCAACTCCTCGTTCGAGGCGCCATCTTCACTCGCAGTCAGTGTTAGTCATATGCTGTCAAGGATGAGCATGTGGACGAGGAAGCTTCACCTCTGATTCTAGCCTCCAGCACGTCCGTAGACTCGACGTCGATGCTATCCCAGTAACGAAGCCGGGTCAAGATACGAGCCAGATTCGGTGCCAATTGGATGCGCGCGCCGACGAAGCCAAGATCAGAAGCCATCTCGTCAGAACCTAAGAGCCACGGCTTACTCAATTACACAGTGGCGCCTCAAGGGTAATTGCAATTAATCAACACCCACTTTCGATATCATCCATAAGCATTTCCCACACCACTACCCCAGGATGCTGACAAACGCAAACCCCAACGATAAACATGCATCTGCAAATTGAACCCATGTTATTTCCAGATTGAAATAGACGCATGACGCCAGATTGCAGTAAACTAAGGATATAGTGGGAAGAATGAATCCTGGTGAATGCCAAGAGTGGGGGGGTTGGTTAGGTGATAAGCCAGTGTTCAAGACCGAAGCAAATATAGCCAGATGTTACTTCGAGTCTCTGAGATAGAAACGATAGTCTAATATAGCTTGTAGTAGTACTGGCTTATGAACCGGTTCGCTCAGGTCATTCGTACGAAGTAGATTGGCTAGAGTACGCCAAACATCTTAACCCATCGGGGGCTATCTAGACCAGAATACTTCTTGTCTAGTTGAGTTGAAGAGTCTGTCACTGAACACGCAATCCCACCCAATGATCCAGATCTAAGAGCTTTTGAAGTGCCGCTTTAAAACACGTAACCGAAAGGCGATGCCTAGTCATCCAGGTCTAGGATGAAATGAGGACTGTATGACTTTGCAATAACATATCTAGTGGTTAAAAAGAACTGGAATAGGTGACTATAAGAACAGATGATTGCTTCACATGATAAAGCGCCGTCAATCAGACGAAATATCGCCATCGGGGATCTTTCTCGCCTTCTGTCAGCTCGCTGGTATCAACATCTTCCGCCTTCACAACCGCTCCCTGCGCCTCATCGCGCTTGTGATTGTCCCGACGCATCCATGTCCCAAGCCAAAAAGTGAATGCAATGCATGTAAGGTTGCAAGCGGCTGTGGCAATGAGCGTCGGAGCGTACCGAGGGGCATGCGTCGTTCTGAAGGTCGCAGCGCTCAGAATGCCACCCAAGTTGCCGAGACCAACTAGTAGCCCAGTGGTCGCCGCTCGGGAGTTCTCGTTGACGTTATTATTGTTGTGCCAGGAGTGAACAAGGCAGCTCGGAATATATGCGCCGGCCGCCACAAGGAATGTCGCAAAGTAAGCCACTCCCTTGTTAGCTTCTGCGTTGATCGCAGCTAGAATGACAAGACCACACATGGAAAGAGTAAGGGAGCCAATTATGTGATACGTCCGCTCTCGAGATCTGTCAGAGTGAAAAGTGACACCGAGAAGAACTATAAATCCCACAAAGTTTGGTGGGACGGTGAGAAGATTCGTGACAACAGTACTGTACCCAAGGCGTCTCAAAACGAGAGGGAGGAAGTTGGCGGAGGTGGCAAAGGCAACTGGGTATATGAAAGAGATGACACACCACGGGAAGAACTTCCAATTGTTCCAAGAAGAGAAGCATTCTTTGATGCTAAACTCAACTCCCAGCTCCTGGGATCCATCGCGGAGTAGTCGAACTTTGGCAGCTTCTTTTTCCTCATTGTTGAGAAACCAAGCGGTATGAGGAGATTCCGGCAGCCACCAGAATGCGAACACGGCAAACACGACTGTGAGACCGCCCTCAAGAAGGAACAGATATTGCCAGCCCTTGATGGCTGTTCCTTCGATGCGGAAGACGCCGAAAGAGATGAGACCGGAGAAGGCCGCGGCGAGAAGTGCGCTTCCAAAGAAGACGGCGATTCGAAACCCAAGTTCTCCGCGGGTGTAGAAGAGTGTAAGGTAAAAGACGGTTCCGGCAAAGAAACCAGCCTCCAGCGCACCGATGAGGAGGCGGACAGCGAGAAGCCCACCAAAGTTCTTGCATGCGACCTGAATCATTGACAATGCACCCCAACCAAGCATCAGGCTGGGAAGCATAACGCGGCCGGAGAAACGCTTCGTAAGCAAGTTGAGAGGAAGATCGCAGAGTCCATTGGGGATGTAAAAGAGCAATATGAGAAGCGAAAACTGTTCGCCAACAAAGTTAAGGTCGGCGCTCATGCCGTCTGTTTCCGCGTTGCCAAGGTTGCTCCGATCCACCGAGTTGAAGAAGTACATGATGGAGAGATAGGGTAGGAGGTATAGATCCATCTTCCTGACTACACCACAATTAGTTTATTCAGATGTCGAGAGTAGCTCATGTCTCCATTTACTCACCATAAGCCCTATCGAGGGCATTGTTGATGACAACATTAGTGGAACTCCCAAGTCCGGCTCCTTCTGATAGGCTGTCAGATCGGACTTGGGATCCGATCTGTTTCTCGTTGGTATCCATCTTGACAAAGGATAAGCAAGATATTACTGGCAAAAGCGACTGCACTAAATTCAAATAGAGTTCTGAAATGCCCGGAATATGTGGCTATTTAAAGACTTACACGGCACTGTGTTTCGTCCGTGGTATCTCCATGAATCGGGGTATGAATCATGCTCCCTTCTGACGCTAGACAGGATAGAGTCATGATCGCCAAGAGAGATCTAAGGAAGAACGATAAAAGAGCGGACAATCGGCTCATGAAATCCATGGAAGCGGGCGTAATTAATGGTGAGATAGAGGCGCTATCTGGTGTGCAATCAAGAGTGGATGATGTTATCAGTGCAAGCATGATATCAAGAGTGGGGAGCTTGGGTTAACTCCATTAGCCTTACAAGGCGTTATGAGCTAGCGATCCTCGGATTAAGGTCATGTCCAAGTAATTGATGCACCGTTAAACTCATCGGGAAAATCTGTTTATAATATGGGACAGTTCCTAGGCGACGTTCACCTCCTGGACATGAGCTTTTCAGGGAAGAGAGCTATTGCCATCATGGTAGCAAGTATCCTACTCGCTTACTGGCGCACAAGCTTACTGAGAAGTGGCGTACCGTCATGGTTGGGGCCTGCAATAATGGGCGATGGTATTCTGGACAGTATCAACCGTCTGCCAAGATTGAAGAGTGGGGGCCGGATGTGTTTTCCGAGAGGTCACAGCCCACGTAGGTGGAAGCGTTGTCATTCATTGCTTCTAGAAAATATAGAATAAGCTGATGATTTATGTAGCTATCCAAATCATGTCGCAGCTTCAAACGCTTTCGAGTTCACAGCCGTGAAAGGTTTGCCGCAGAACTCGCCCTTGTCGTCGACGACTTGAAGAATATTCTTCATCGCATTCAGCTCAAAATTGATCCGCGTCGTAATCGCCGCGCCTCCATTGTGACATGTTAGCGTCACGTTGTCCATGGCCGCCAGTTCTTTGGAAATCTGCGGCTCGTGGTAGTGCACGTCAAGCCCGGCAGCCGAGATCTTCCCACTCTTAAGTGCGGCGATCAAGGCGTCCTCGTTGACAACTTGCCCGCGCGCCGTGTTGACAAGCCGAGCTCCGTCTTTCATATGGGCGAGTGCTTCCGTGTTGATCAAGTCTTGTGTGTGCGCGTTGAGAGGCGTGTGTAAAGTCACGCAGTCGGACACTGCAAGCAGCTCGTGAAGAGTGGGATGGAAGACGGCGTGGAGTTCTTTCTCGACTTCGGGAGGCGAGCGCACCACATCGTAATAGTGAATCTCCATTCCCAGTGCTACGTTTGCTTTCTGTGCCAATAACTTGCTAATGTTGCCCAAGCCCACGATACCGAGCACGTGTCCGCGAGGGTTATACGATATGCTCCCGACCAGCTTGTGCATCGCGATGAACTGGTCCGGGTCGCAAGTGCGTGCTCCTCGTTGAGAGCGCCAGAAGTTTCGAAAGACAGACAGAATCATGAACAGAGCCGTGTCGGAGACGGCTTCGTCACTGCAGCCAGCACCGTTTGCGTACCAGATATGTCGCCGGCCCAGCGCATCTGTGTCCGCCCAGTTGAAGCCTGCGCCGGCAGAGGCAAAGATGCGAACTGAAGAGGGTAGCAAGCCGATCAAGTCATCGTCCCACTGGCCCATCTCGCCGCCAGTTTGAAAATGAGGACGGTAGATAGCGGCGAAGTCGCCATATCTGTTGCTTGTTAGATGAACGATGTGATCTACTTGAGTAGATTAGATGAGAGAAACATTACTTTTTATCCTTGAGCGCCTTGATAAAAGAAGCTCGGTCTGGTTCCTCGTTTGCCACGACATGGAACCGTTTAGTAAAGACATCGTTGTAGAAGTCGTGGTTGTACTTGATATCCTCGCCTAGGCGTAAGACAATGGGCTTATTCGACGTCATCTGGGCAGTGTTCTTATAAACAAGGCTGTGATTAAATCCAGTCGATTTGTAGCAGTTCTCATTTAGAAGCAAGATCAAAGTACGATAGTGCTGTTGTGTTACGCGTGTCTAGTGTGTTTTCCCCTCAAATCATCACTTTTATGGACCCTATTTCCGTTCAACCCCGCCTATGACAATGAGGATGGCCGTCAGGCGGAGTGTCAGTGGCTAAGAGCGGCCAGAACCATTCCCGGTCTTAGAGCCGTAGCGGCGGACATAAATCCGGGGTCTTATGTGGGGCAGGGCCATGTGCTCTACTGTTTCTCTGCGAGTTTTACAATATGAACTGCAGATATCGCATCTCCTCGACTTGAAAGAATAGATTCTACATATGACTGATATTAGAAAGGAAACCCCCAAGGCTACTTTACAAGGGATAACCGGCCTGAACGTTCATCTCATGGACTATCTCACAGTTGCTCGCCTCCACGACCAGGTCCTCGGTTGGCTTTCGGACTTTACTCCGTAGCGTAAGCCGTGCCGGTGGTGCCGGCCGATGCCGAATGGGGATACGACTTTTGGCTCATCCGTAATCAACACTGTTCATTGACAGTGAGGGAGAGCTGAGCATATTAACGAAATACTCATAGCTACAGTATTTCCTTGTTCGCTTCTGAGTTGCACGTCTATGCATCAACAAGCGATTATCTTGTCGTTCCTTTTTCACGTTCTCTTTTAGTTACCGCCAACATGAGCAGTCGACACCCCTCTGAGAACATCCTCATCACCGGTGGCGCTGGCTTTGTGGGACAAGATCTAGCCGCTGCGCTCATCAACAGCTCAGACGACTTGAGGTTAACTCTTAGCGATGTGATTGAGCCGTCTATTCCTACATCTGCCATCCACCGCGCCAACCACATAAGCACCGTTAAGTGTGATTTGACTGATCCATTGACTATCGCCACGCTCTTTCAGTCGTCTTACACGGCTGTTTATATCCTCCATGGTCTCATGTCTGGGGGTGCCGAGGCCAATCTCGAGCTCGGCTGGAAGGTGAACTGGAATTCACATCGCGGCATTCTCGACTTTCTGCGATTGAATCACCCCGGCACCGTCGTTGTCTTCCCGTCTAGTCTCGCCGTATACGGTCCCGCCAACAACGATGACAACGCAGATGAACTGACGAGCGAAACAACGTATCCCCTGCCACAGTCCAGCTACGGCGCCCAGAAGCTCATGGTCGAGACGTACCTCAACGACATGTCTCGGCGCGGGCTTCTTGACGGCCGCATCGTGCGCTTACCCACTATCGTCGTGCGTCCAGGCGCACCGTCCGCTGCTGCGAGTTCGTTCGCCAGTGGCATTATGCGTGAACCATTAAACGGCATGGAAGCGGTGCTGCCGGTGTCCAAAGACCTGAAGATGTGGATCTGCAGCCCGGAAACAGTGGTGAAGAACCTCATCCTTATCAAAGATGTTCCCGCTGGCAACTTTGGGTTGTCCAGGGTTGTGAATCTGCCCGGCATTACGGTGACGGTGCAGGAGATGTTAGATGCCCTGGAGGCCGTTGGAGGAACACAAGCTCTAACTTTGGTAAAGGAGGAGAAGGATACGAAAGTTGAGGCTATAGTGGGGAGTTGGCCGGCACACTTTGATACGAGGAGGGCTGAGAGACTGGGGATGGTTGCTGATGTGGGCTTAGTGCAAAATGTGGCCACATTCTTTCAGAGACTTCAATCACGGAATGGCAACCTAGAATGATGTGGCATATTTACTCGGCGCGGGTCTTCTAGATTTAATGTCGACACCTCCTTTAAACAGCCATACCTCTGTTCAACTCCATAGTTTTCTTTTGTCACATATGAATCCAAGCGCCGGTTCATCTGGTGTTTCATACAATTCCGGGACTTTTGGAGACATTGCACGGTTGCCAAGTCCACCACCTTGCCACGCAACTAGATGTAAACCAAAAACTCAGCCTACATCTATTACATCGGCAAAGACAAGTTTAGGTTAACTACTAGTAAGGCTAAGTACACCACTCGGCCGTACCCAACCGCTCACGCACACATATATAGTCAACATTCTGCTAGACCGACTTTCACTTCACCGATACTTGAGCTAAGCTAAGAAGGACGTAGTGCAAACCAGCACCTTGTTTCTTTCCAGCCTATTTCACAACTAAGCAAGCATGGTTTTCCCACTCTCGAAGACGTTGCCGAGTCTTCCTCCAATCACCACCAATCAAAGTCCGAGCAATCTTGCAAGACCCTACAACGCAAACTCCAGTCCTTGTTGTGTTAGACGACGATCCTATCGGCACTCAAATTTGCAACAGCATCCCGGTCCTGTAAAGACGCTTTCAACCGAACTTCTGCGAACGCCAACGGGTGGTGGCTTTTTTATCCTCACCAACTTCCGAGCGCTTCATCCTGGTCCTGCAGAAGAACTCACTGCTGAAATCTGCACAACCTCAAAGCCGCTTCCGCCGATACTGGAATTGCTTTAGATATTGTGTTGCGTAGCGATTCTACCCTCCGAGGACATTTCCCGCTTGAAGTCGACGTCGCAGGAAGAATCCTCGGGGCAGCTGACGCCTGCATCTTCTGTCCGTTTTTCTTACAGGGAGGACGATATACTATTGATGATATGCACTACGTGGCTGAGGGCGATACCCTGGTTCCTGCTGAAGAGGCCCTTTTTCAACTAGTGGATGGCTGGAGAGGAACAGAGTAAGATGAAATCTAGGCTTGAGTTATGTAGAATTTCTTGTAATTCCCGTTCGATCATTAGTGTTCTCATGGATAGGTCTTAGCTATGAAAAGAAGTACTCCCATATTATATCCCAATCCCACTCCTTCCGTTGTCCTAGTACCGACCTTGCACTATTCCTTAAGTGCTTCCTTTCCCAGAACGGCTGATACAACTAGCAAAGAAACAGCTGAAACCACGCGAGCTAGACTCGGATCGAGTGACTCGAAAGGCGGAAACAACAAAACCGGCAACGGCACTGGGCCTTCGTACATTAATGCAGGACGAGTCATAGCCAGTGGCCAAAGGTCGATGAGGACCTGGGTTTGCATAACCAACATAGCCCCGATGTCGTCCCAGAGCAAACTGCCCGGAAGACGCAGAGTCCCTGTGTATCCAGGAGATACCATTTCTTTGTGCGCGCTCTTTTCAGTTGGAGCGAATTTCGAGTCAACCGCAAGAACAAAGCCTGTTGTGGTAGTCGCTGGCTTGAGGTAGGAGTTAACAACGCCTCTGTCAGCTACAAGAAAGATTTCTTTCCGTATTTGCTCAGGATTGCTCCCGGAACCAACATATTTCTTGAAATGCCTGGCATGATACATTAGTAACGATGTTGTAAACAGTGAATACCAGGGACTTACTTCTTAGCCGCTTCAACATCTCCATCCTCAATACCCAGCTTCTTACCTTCCAGCCAGTGGACTTTGCACATGCTGCGGACATCGTCAATGTCGGTGATTCCCTGGTCCCAGTTTGCAATATCTGCTTCAAACTTCGTCTTGAATTCGGCCCATTGTTCATCACTGTGCTCGTAACTGAGCTGGTAGATAACGTAGCCCCATTCAAACTCCGGATTTCCACACTCCTCCTTGACCTTTTTGAGCCACAAGTTCATTCCTGGCGTCTTCGGTTCCCCGCGAAGTTCCTGACGAGCCATGGCCTGAGCAGTAAACTGGCTCCGTGCCGTGCATACAACATTCAAAGGATTGTTCACAACCCGGGGGGGAGAGAGGGGCCCTGAACGGAACTGCGCAGCGGTATCTTTGTACATCTCATGTAGAGAGAGGTGTCGTAGCCGTCCGCTGTAATCTAGCTTACGCCGGTTCGTGTGTGCATTCCAGGTAATGGGTTCCTCGCGGAATCCTCGTCGGTCTCGGGCATTCAGCGGCACACGATCTTGGACTGCGAGTGTGCCACCGTTGTAGCCATCCATAGGTAGCGTGATAGCGTAGTCTGCATGTGAACCATTCTCAAGTAGATCGTGTAGTTTGTTCGTGAGGGCCCACTGCCGCTCATCATGCGGCCCAGGAACTTCCGGCTGGTGATCTTCAAGCTCCTGCATAATAGGCTCTCTAAGACGGTCGATGTGCTCGACTACCCAGTGGTGGGCTGTTGTCGTCATAAAGTCGTAGTGAGCCTTGATAAACTCGTACCATAGATTGCTTACATCAAGCCGCGGGTTGGGGCCGTCAGTCCCTGATATCGCTCGCTGCGCGTTGATGGCATCTCCGTACATTCTAAACTCAGCTGAAATGAGATTAAATGTCGCTCGCAGTGCCTTCTTGACCTCTGGATGGTTCAGGTAGTGAAAGACTTGTGTTACGGCGGCAATGAATTGGCAGGCGGCGTGGAAGTTGTCGGGCTCATCCAGCTTCAGGTTTTTCCAGCGCCTCTCAGACAATGGCATAATGCCCTCCCATACCCTCGACTTCATGGCATGAAGCTCCTTGGATATAGTGAACAGCCGCCAAGGATCCTCGGTAGAAGCGGTCCGCATCATCATCGCCTCTATTGCCGGTTGGCGGTTCTCGTTGTACGGAGCGGGAGCCCAGGCGGAGAAGGGTATCGTCATCTTGGCGATCTCGTCCTCTGTTGGTCGTGGAAGTGCGCATTGTTCACCATTGGGCAGACGGCCCGAGGCGAGAAACTCGAGGAAATGAGGGATCGTCTGCCGCTCCATGATGCAGTCTACGGCCCAAAGACGGGTTTTCGCGTCCGGACGATGTTGGCGAAACATATGGTCTCCTATGCCGCTCGGGATGTTTCCACGCTTGAGGCTGGCTTCGAGGAGTTGTCGGGTGAGCAGCGTTCCATGTTCGCTGGAGGCCGGGTCAAACTCCAGCTTGGCCTGAGCCCGACGGCTTCCGACCATCATGAATATGTGGACTTCTCTCCCGCAATTTACGATCCTTGGTGGCCTAGATGGCTTCGCGATAGACAGGCGTGGGGTTGACAGACGAAGCAGCACAAGATAGTGAGACGTGAGGAACTGACGCAAGAACGAATAAAGCTGAGGTCATGCCAGCTCATTTTATTCCCAGGGGTCGTCTCGATATTGCACTTACAACCAACACGGCCCATATTTCCCGGGCTATTCAGGTAATTCCCGGTTCTTTCTGGCTGTCACTTTGTTGGGTGTGGCAGCCAAGGCTACCTATCCCCAGTGCGATCCTATCATCCCAGGCAAAAGCTCCGCGCTTCTGCAGTGAATTGTGCCTGGAACCCTGCATCTACAGGGATAAGACACTTACTTGTCCACTAGCCAGAGGCCCAGGGCTCCATAAAATTGGGACCTTCGTTTGAGCATCGGCGCCACCAACACGTTCCAGGAATTATCTTCACAAGAACCAACAGCCAAGAGCCAACGTCTCCAACAAGTAGTCTGCATCCGGAGCTTGATGGCCAGCTGGTCTCGTATCCTTAGATCAGTTGGGGTTTCTGCTACACTACATTCGTATCCATCGTAAATTAAAGCCTCAACCATATTTACATACGTGCTTCCTAAAAGTACACCAATCCCATTCATATGATGCGTATTTTCTCTTAACTCTGCGGAAATCCTTAACTAATTATCACGCCTGCCAACACGGTCGCATGACGTTGTTTTGTTTGAATGATTAATACCGATCACTCAAACAGTCGCGACCAACTGATGCTGTTCGTGGACTAGATAGTCTATACAAATAGTATCAGTCGAATTCCTCAGAGCTTCATGCCACAAACTCACTCTTTTTGCAAATGATTCCTTCCAATCCAGTCCACATGGACTATTAACCTTCACAAACAGTCTTGGCACTAGGCTAACTAATTCAAAAGCTGACGAGGTTTCAGCAGGTCAGCACTGCCATCCTGGCTAGTATCAAACCCTGGTCAGGAATTGGAGCTTGGGTCTCACAATTGCCCTTGACGCCCCACGCGGAATCTCACTCACTCTCATTTATCTCTCACCGAATCTTCAAGCCGCATCACAATCATCAGCGCGCGCAAGAGCTCCAAGAGATCGTTCTCGCGCGACAATGGCACCGCGCATGTTCAAGAGTCTCCGGTCCAAGTTCAAAAGCTCACACCATGACTTCGAGGCCTCTAATTCCGAAACTACCCCTCCTCCTCAACCCACGGATAAATCTCCAGAAAAGACTCCTCAGCCGGTTCCTTCTGAGCCCGTAGCTTCCCAATCGCTGTCTGCTGGGCCTGCATCTTCTCAATCGACGTCTGCTCCGCCAGTTCCGCCTTCACCAGGGCCTTCCGAACCTGAAGTTTCGGCGCAGAGTCTGCAAGAGCAGCTTTGGAACGAAGCATATGATGGACTCAAATCCGGCGAGTCCGACATGGTCGAGACATACGAGAAGATTTTGTCGCGCCAGCTCCACGATGGAGAGTCAACGTCAACCTCACTCGCGTCCCAGAAGAATGAGATCGAACAGGGCCAGGAGGGACGATCGCACCAGATGAAACAGCTCGTCCGCATTGGACTAGAAAAAACGGCGAAGAACGCAAACATCAAGCAAGGAATCGAGAATGGGATGCAGACCGCGACTATCGTGAGGGGCATGGTGGACAAGGCGATTCAGGCATCCCCAGAAGCTGCCGTTGCTTGGGTTAGCGTTTGCTTGGCTCTCGATGTGAGTTTTTTTTATTTTAAATCAGAAACTTTTTGAAATGGTCTACTAACGTATCATAGATCCTCTCCAATCCAATCACCGAGGCTGGAATAAACCGTCGCGGCGTATCTTACGTCCTGTCAAGAATGGACTGGTACTGGAACTTGGCTGGCCTGCTCCTCGACGAGAACAGAGCTGCTTCGGCTACTTCGGGGCTACGAGGCGAGCTCGAAAAGCACATCATCCAGCTCTACCAAAAACTTCTGCTATACCAGATGAAGAGCATCTGCATCTACAACCGAAACCAGGCCATTGTCTTTATGAGGGACATGTTCAAGCTTGACGACTGGAATGGCCAGCTCACTGACATCCAGGACGCTGAGGTAGCGGTGCAAAAGGACTCTCAGCAGTTCAACACGGAGCAGATCAAGTCGCACCTGCAGACTATTGCCGAGTCCGCCGTCTCCCAGGAGATGAAGCTTCAAGACATCCACACCGCCGTCTTAGCCCAGACAATGCAGCAGACAAAATTCCAGGAACAACAGACCAAGTTCCAGGAGGAGCAAGCCAAGATTCGACAGGATGACAAGTACAACGAGTGTCTTGGCGACCTCCGCGAGACAGATCCCCGCGACACGAAGACACTCATTCAAGAAGCGAAAGGCGGCTTGCTCAAGGACTCGTACAGCTGGATCCTCGACCACACCGACTTCAAGAACTGGCGAAACGAGCCTCAAAGCCGACTTCTGTGGATCAAGGGAGATCCTGGAAAAGGAAAGACAATGCTCTTGTGCGGAATCATCGATGAGATTGAACAAGACAAGACGCGTGCCTTATCATACTTCTTCTGCCAGGCCACGGAACCAACGCTTCGCACTGCAACGGCGGTGCTGCGCGGTCTTGTTTACGTTCTCATCGACCAACTCCCGTCTCTCATCTCGTATGTGCCGAAAAAGTACGGACATGTAGGCAAGCAGATGTTTGAAGATGAGGCTGCGTGGGGAGTCTTATCCAAGATGCTCACGGCTATGCTTCAGGATCCGAGCTTAGAGAATGCGGTACTTATTGTTGATGCTCTTGACGAATGCGTAACTGGACTACCGCAGCTCCTTGACTTCATCTGCGAAACATCGTCTTCAGCTGGTGCAAAATGGATAGCATCTAGTCGCAACTGGCCCAACATCGAGGAGAAGCTGGGCTCGGTTGAGGGCATTAAGCTGTCCCTTGAGCTAAACGAGCACTCCGTCTCCAGCGCGGTTGCTGCATTTATTCGCTACAAGGTGGAACGCCTATCTCAGACAAAGAAATACGACGAGAAGATACGAACCGCTGTGTTGGATTATTTGACATCTAATAGCGACGACACCTTCCTATGGGCCGCCCTAGTCTGCCGAGAACTCGGCGATCCCAAAGTCCGCAAGTGGCACACGATGGCGAAGTTGGTCACGTATCCGCCGGGACTTGACGCTCTGTATCATCGCATGATGGAGCAAATCTACGAATCGCTTGACGCGGATGTGTGCAAGGAGATTCTAGCTACTGTTTCCATCACCTACCGCCCAATTACGCTAAAGGAATTGACGTCCCTTGTTGAAGCCCTGCAGGATTTCAACGAGGAACATGAGACTCTGAGAGAGTTCATCGGATGCTGCGGTTCCTTCGTGAACATCAGGGATGACTCAATTTACTTCATCCATCAGTCAGCGAAAGACTTTCTGCTGAAGCAAGCATCAAGTCAGATCTTACCTGATGGTATCCCGCACCAACACCACGTCATCTTTGAGAGGTCGCTAGACACGTTATCGAGAACTCTACACCGCGATATGTATGGCCTAGAGGCTGTGGGGACTCCCATTGAGAAGGTTTCCACGCCTGACCCTGATCCGTTGGGCTCGTCAGGATATTCATGTCTCTATTGGGTTGACCATCTCCATGATGCAAGTTCCATGGATGCGCTAAGCAACGGCGAAGATCTTCAGGATGACGGCATCGTTCATGTCTATCTGCAGGAGAAATACCTGTATTGGCTAGAGGCTCTCAGCCTACTGCGCAGCATGTCAGAGGGGATGAAGGCCATGCAAAAGCTTGAAGCCACAGTAGTAAGTCCAATAACTTCCAGGTTGCCAACGCAGTATCTAACATGAACACTTCACAGGGCGCTGTAGAACGGCGACCACTTACGAATTTAATCCGCGATGCATATCGGTTTATCCTCTTTCACAAAGGGACAATAGAGAGCTCACCGCTGCAAGCGTACGTTTCGGCTCTTGTGTTCAGTCCTTCCAACAGTTTGATAAGAGGATTGTTTGACAATGAGGTACCCGAGTGGATCGTCACAAAGCCCAAAATGGAGTATGATTGGGATGCTTGTCTCCAGACGCTTGACGGCCACTCCGGCTTCGTCAACTCTGTTGCTTTCTCGCCTGAATACCAACGTCTTGCCTCCAGCTCGAACGATGGGAAGGTCAAGATATGGGATGCGGTTACCGGTACGTGCCTTCACACGCTTGAGGGCCACTATCGCACAGTGACCCAAGTCGCTTTCTCCCCCTCAAAGGATGTCCAACGGCTCGCCTCGGGTGCATACGACTCCAAGGTCAAGATCTGGGATACGGATAAAGGAACTTGCCTTCAAACCCTAGAAGGGCATACGAGCTTCGTCTTCGCAGTGGCATTTGCGAAGGATGGCAAGCAGGTTGCTTCAGGATCAGACGATCAGACGGTCAAGGTCTGGGATACAGCCACGGGGGCTTGTATTCACACATTGACCGGTCACCAGCGAGGCGTAAACTCGGTTGCTTTCTCCTTGCAGAACGATCGACAACTAGCTTCTGGGTCCGGAGACAATACCATCAAGATATGGGACACAGCTACGGGAATTTGTCTCCGAACTATCGAAGGCCACGGCGAAAGTATCCGATCTGTCGTCTTCTCACTCATCCAAAATGTCCAACGCCTAGTTTCAAGCTCCGGCGACCGCACAATCAAAATTTGGGATACGGCTACTGGAGCATGTGTCCAGACTCTCGAAGGCCACGAGAACTGGGTGACGTCAGTTGTCCCTTCTACGGTGGGACATAAGCCATATCTTGCCTCGGCTTCGAAAGACTTGACAATTAAGATATGGGACCCGACGACGGGAACATGTCTACACACTCTTATGAGCCGCAGCGCCTCTGTCGATTCCGTTGTGTTCCTGGGAGATTCATGGCAGCTCGCATCGGGGGCAGCCGACGGAAGAATCAAGATCTGGGACACGAGTGCCACGGGCAGTATGGAGACATGGGAGAATCATGAGCTTGATGTAACAGCCGTTACCTTCTCAAGCGATAGCCGTCAGCTTGTGTCGGGATCCCGGGACCGGACAGTCAAGATCTGGCATATGGCCACCGGAGCTTGTCTCCACACGCTCGCGGGTCATACTTCACCAATCACGGCAGTCGCCTTGTCGAGAGACAATCAGAAACTCGCTTCCAGTTCCGTCGACGCCACAGCCAAGATCTGGGACATGACTAAGGGCGCTTGTATCCAAACCTTGGAAGGTCACAAAGAGACAGTCAAGGTTGTTGCATTCAACAAAGATGGGCAGCGTCTCGCTACGGGCTCGGCCGACCGTACGGTGAAGATTTGGGACACTGCAACGGGAGCCTGTCTTCAGACTTTCGAGGGTCACGAAAGCTCGTTGAAGTCAGTCGTGTTCTCGGAAGACAGCCAGAGACTAGCCTCGGGCTCAGATGATATCACGGTCAAGATCTGGGATGTGAACACCAGAACCTGTCTCCAGACATTCGTTGGTCACGACTTCGGCGTCGTTTCTATAGCTTTCTCCAATGATAATCAGCACCTTGCGACGAGCTCGGTTGACGAGACGATCAAGATCTGGGACCTGGGTAGCAGCACTTGCCTTCAAACAATCAGCACCGACACTCTAGTTACCCATATTGCATTTGATCCAGCCGCTGAGTTGCGTCTTTGCACCGACCTCGGAACCCTGGACCTGGATCTACCGGCATTGGACTCACAAACGGTCAACGACGTCTTGGAGAATCCTCCATATCGCGGCTACGGCTTGAGCACCGATAAGAAGTGGATCACTAACGACGCGGAGAATATCCTTTGGTTGCCTTCAGAATATCGACCGTCGAAAGCCACAGTGATAGGATCGACCATGGCATTTGGATACCGTACTGGTCGCGTGTTGGGGATGCAGTTATCTGCAACTGGGCCGGCAACACGTTGAGCAATTCGTGGGATGAGGTTAACGAGAATTTCAGGTCCAATCATTTCGTTCCTGTTATCTCGTAGTATACACAAAGTTGCTCTAGACATACACCTGACAATACGTTCGATAAGTTACTTTATGTAGATCGACTGAATGTGCCAAAGAAACCTCCTTCTTTGCCCATCACATCAACAACTGAAACTAGTCGCCTCTCAAAACCCCGCCAGCATCAACGAAAACTTTCTCCAAGACCGCAACAGACTGCATGGTAGAATCGTGATCCGCCCCAAAGACAGTGCTGGCTTCAAAATCGAGAACATCCTGGAAATCTTCATCATCCTTGCCTTTCCAGCACCGTTCCATATAGGCTTGCCCCTGCTTGCCACTCAAAGCATCAGTCTCAGCAAAATATATCCTTACCTTCAACTTGCCGCTTCCATCGGTGTTTTCTCCAACCTGTCGTCTGTTTCTTTCGCGATCAACCAAGTCGTTCACAAAGACACTGTAATTCTCACACTTCCCCCAAGACCAGTCTTTTCCTTTTCTCAAGCACTGCAATGCCTCGCTGTTCGCGCCAACAGTGTTCTCCTCAAACATTACCCTGAACACATGCGCGTCGATCGCGGCCTGGTCTTCGCGCGTCAATCTGTAGGTTCTTGCGACTCTTTGGCGATTCTCCTCTAGTTCCGAAGTGTCGGAGCCACCACCAATGCCACCAGAGGAGACGGCATTTGAGACCTTGGTGACCACTGCCCCACTAGAGGCGAGAGCAGGCCCAGCCGTGAGGACAAAGAACTTGGGGATAAGATGCCAGATGCTGAAGGCCGAGACTGGGATGTATTGGAGCATTTTCATGGAGATTTGGTGAGAGTGAGCAGGATCAACCCAGGGTGCTGTCATTGTAGGGCGTATTCAATCAGCATTTTGAAAAGACTCTTCTCTCGACGATAGGACGGGGACATACACAACAAGGCAACAAAGGGCTTCTCTGGATGCAGGAGGTCCCTACAATGATGCAAGGTATTCAGTAAGTAAATGGTCCCCGCACTATGAGATGCCAGCGAGACATGTGCGATGCCAAGATGTGCCAGGAGTAGGGGAACCAGTTCGATCCAGACTGGAACCCGCTGGTGCAGTGGGACATCGGTCGACTTGCCCATTCCGGGACTGCGCAGACATGAATCGGATCAGAAAAGGTCCCAACTAGTGAATGCACTCAAAGCATGAGAGCAAGGGTAGGCTGACCCACCGATCAACAACCAGGACGCGTACGCCCAGCCTCTCAGCAATGGTATGGATGCCGACGGCCAGATATCGGGATGCGAACATCCCTGGCATGAATAACACGGTGGGATGGCTGGAATTGGCATCGCCAGGCTCGGGGACCAAGCCGACATCCGCATAGCTGACGTCGAGAGCTTCATGCTCTGTGGTGGCGGGAAGAGTGAAGCTCTTGTGGAAGCGGACGTGGGAGACGAAGCGGGCAGCGGCGGCTTCGGCTTCGGAGGGGCTGGGTCCCGACGTCATGGTTCGTGTTCCGGCGGTGAAAGCCGAGGAGTTGACCCGATTCGGGAGAAGTTTGTATCGTGCTTGAGAGCTGTCGACGGCGGTATCTGATGACGATGGAGGATGGATGACGGTGCGGAGTGAGATTACGCAGACAAGACTCGTCCAGATCAGTCGGTGGGACCACTTGCGAGAAACACCCGGGGCTGCCTTGTGAGGCTCAGGTTCTAGACCCCGCCTTTGCATTGCAACCTAGTCTGTTCTTCAGGGTTCACATCGACTATCCACCCACGTGTTTGTCTTGGCTCTTGGCTGCGTCGATCCGGTATCTGCATACCGGACGAACAAGGCAGGGGGTTGAAGAACCGACTGGGTTTATTGTCTTTAAACTATTTACAGAAAGCCACTTTGAGTTTGGCAGAAGTGCCAGCCAAAGACGATGGGTCGTTAATCACCACGCTGACAATCTCACACAATTCTAATTTTTGCTTCACGCGGGGTTGACAAGTATGTGCTTCTACTTTTTACCCCGTCGCCGTAACTAGCTATTATTAAACTTACTCTTTCAGAATACATAGACTCTTCACCGGCATCTCATTGCCATTTGGTAGATATTAGCTAAACTTGGCTCCTCCATAAACTTCTGTAGGGTAGGCTAGTTCGCCAGACCCTGGCCGTTCGCCATCTAAACACACAGACTGAACTATTTAGGCTGATAATCAAGATGTCCAGCTGTAGGCGGTGCCTTTATCAATTCCCAATTCCCGATACAGCAGGTGGATAGAGTCGTAAGTTACCTACCTAGTAGGTTTCTTCCTGAATTTATAGTTTCCAGGGGAACAAAGACTATTTTTTATTTACCACCCAACTCACCGGTCGGACCGCAGCACCGCGGCCTGTTGGTTCTGGATCGGGCCGCGTGATTGTTTATGCAAGAACATGGCAATGAAAATGGATATTCTTACATGGGTCGCTCATTCTTGCGATGGCGATATGACGCAGCTCGTCGTAGTCCTGAATTCTATCGGGGACTCCGACGGTGAGGTTATAATGGAAAGGGAATGCATTCAAAAGTTTGTTACCGCGCCAAGTGATAGGCTGCGACTGAATGGCGCTGAGGAGTCAATGCATTTGATTTAACCAGGGGAGTCTTCAGTAGAGAGTACAAGGAATCAATGAGATAGTGTAGTGAGTGCAAACACAAAGTCTTTCAAGGTGGTGTAATCCGAGAGTACAGTGATCATCTCAGTTATATATAGGTCTCGAAGAGCCCTGGATTTATGAGCCTCCGCCCCTGGCCAAGCAGCTGGTTCCAAGTACCGGCAGCAGCTCAAGCTTGGCAACGGCAGAGGTGGAACGGCCACGAGCTAAAAGAACTAATAAATCAATGAAACAAGGGCCTCAGTGGGGACGGACCGCCAGAACCGAGGAGGATTTTCGGCCGCTATCCTGTTACGAGACGGAAAATTACAGGGACCCTGCACCCATTGGTGGAACATCGCGGCATGGCTTCATCGCCCGCTTCGTTCGGCACCTTTGCGAACGGCCGTTGCTCGCTGCTAATCCCATAGGAGATATCGTCCCAACGGCGTTTCAGGTCGGGGGCAGCTGGCTTTGGGAAATAGGGATGATTCAGCGCAGTGCTGGAAGGTTACTTCCCAATGAGGGATTGGTGTCCGTAATGACAGGAGGAATCTAGTCTGGAATGGCTCGTTTGTGTCGAGGACGGAGTCTAGCAGTCGACAATAAAAGAGCTTGGCTTCGTCCACATCTCATGCCAAGAATCTCCATTCCAACCCTCAGCTTCCTCTTCATAACATCTGGTTCATTCTCGATAGCCTTCTCTTTCATCATGAAGTCCGTCTCTTACCTCGTGTCGGCCCTGCTGGCCACGGTCGCTGTTGCGAACCCTACGCCCACGCTCGAGAAGCGCGCTTCCACCTGGTGTGGCGCCTTTGGCTCGCTTGCGACCAACGGATACACTTTCTACCACAACAACTGGGGCTCTGGCGATGCCAGTTCTGGGTCCCAGTGCACGACCTACACTTCTGCCAACCGCAACTCGTTCGTCTGGTCCACGTCGTGGACCTGGGCGGGAGGCCCCGGCAAGGTCAAGTCGTACTCTAACGTTGCCCTCGAGAAGGTCAACAAGCCGCTGTCGTCGATCAACTCTATCCCCTCCACGTGGGTTTGGAGGTATGTGAACTTGGCTTGTTCTCCTAGCTTTATTATACCTATCCTAACTGCTTGAAGGTACACCGGCACCAACATGGTTTCTGATGTCTCCTACGACCTGTGGCTTGCTCCCTCGGTCGGAGCCAAGAACAAGTACGAGATCATGATCTGGCTCGGCGCGTACGGCGGAGCGTTTCCCATCTCGGAGACCAAAACCACCCCTATTGCCACCCCTACTATCCTTGGCACCAAGTGGAAGCTGTTCCGCGGGCCCAACGGCGACACCACCGTCTTCTCTTTCGTTGCGCCTAGCAACTTGGGCAACTTCAGCGGCGACCTGAACAAGTTCTTCCAGTACCTGACCGCCAACCAGGGCGTCAGCACCAGCATGGTCATCACCAGCCTCCAGGCAGGTACCGAACCATTCAGCGGTAAATTTCAATCCAGACGACCTAAAGTAGTATTTTGCTTACTCGCTTTCTAGGCACCAACGCGGTCTTCAAGACCTCGGCTTATACCATTTCCGTGAAATAAACTCTCCATAGTGGGATTGTTGGCCGAGTAGTATTTGAGCGGGGTGACTGTGAAAGTCTTCCTTTATTTAAACTACCAGGCCCGGGGGTAGCAAACTCAGCATGCACGCCGTCTTTCTGTAATTAGTTGTACATATATTTCGAAACACGCCATGAGCCTAGACGGTTCAAATATCTTGGTACCAGCTACACGTTTAGATGTCGATGATTCAAATAAGTGTAGATAAGCATTGCATAGTATAAATCTCAATACGCAGTACATTGTTGAAAATTGGAGACGACTGTTCGTCGTTAGATAGACGTAGTTCAAGGTAGGCTTATACTCTATGGTCCTCTTACTCTAACAGATAAGAAACGTACAGATTACCTGATGGGTTGAATTGTCTGCCCCCAACCTCCCCTTTACAGGAAACACACATTTTAGATATTATCATAAAACATCCTTCCCCGCCAAAGTATGCCAAGTGTAACTTCGATCCCTCCTACGTACAGCCATCGACAAGCAAACAAGTCCGTCGGCCAAGACATGAGTGAGTCTATAGCTTGTCTGGCGTCAGTGCCCCTTTGCTTTCCGTTGTCCTACCCCCTTTGAAATCGCCTTTATCTCTCACAGACACCTCTTTATGCCCTGATACCGCGGGGTTATTGTACCAGGAGAACGATATGGCCTGGCCTCTTTCGTTAATCTGGAAATGGAATAGGTATGTTGGCAGCTTAACATTATTATACCTCCCTCTCTTCTTCGACTCATCATGACTTACAATCCATTCAAAAGTGTCGTCGCAATGATGTCGCAATTCGTATGTTTGGTCCTCCAGGCCTTAGAATTGCAGCGCCAAGCAATCGTCATGTTTTGGACGAGGTATGATGTGGATTGTAAGGGGCTTTTGCGTATTTGTGTAGGCCCCGAAGACCGATCTTGGCTCTGTCCAAGACATGCCGGTGCAATTGGCCTGCTTCGCAACAAGTTCATTGCGGAGCATCTCGTGCTTCTTCATAGCTCTGCCGTTGGCTTCCTCCGCCATAGAAACGTAATCGTGACCGTCTTTGAGGTTGAATAGAGATTGAATAACAGCGCATGCAGGACGTGGGTGCCCTCCAAGCATGATGTGCAAGCTTGTGGTCTGGCTGGAAAGTAACGAGGCTTCGTGTCAATTCTCCGTGCTTTGGTCTGCCGTAGGCGTAAGCTGGGCCTGCATTCTCTTTTCCCCCTGTTGTCACTCACTGCTGCCTAGAACTTTTACGAGCAATTCGGCTGGAGCATCTTCCCAACAAGGGAGGCTCTCATATCGCCGGTACCTGCTCCAGCTTCCACCTCGGCCACAATCTTAGGTCGAGAGATGGTCAAGTTGCTGTGTCCCGTGGATGTCAAAACAGTAGTTTCCAGCATCGAACGGTTCCCTTCACAGCCCGAGGAAGCTTGCACAGCCTTTAACGAGGACGGAAATCCTCAACACATGGAGAAATGGATTCTGGATGCGGTGGCACAGGTCTTGCAAGCGGCGAGAGCGGAAGCCGCTAGCTGGGACCTGAAGCAGGTGTCAATTTGGAATCCAGACAAAAGGGTTATGTCAGCTTGCAAAGAACTTTTGCATTTTAAGCCAGATATCTGAGAGGAAATCTAGGGAAATGTCCCTTGCTTGAGATGGAAGCGCGGCAGGTGAGGAAACCACGTTAAGCCGAGTCCGTTGGGAGCGCAGAAAGATGTACCGTCGGTGTTGATAGAGGGCAGGGCTAATTAGATTACAATAGATCCTTCGCGGAAGACGGCTTGACATGATTGAGTGTCTTTCACTACAAAAGTGATTGTTGGCTCTGAGAACTGGGGCTCGTTCGTTGAGGCGCAGCAATGCTGCGTCGTGAAGTGGCTTGCAGTTGTGCCTGAATGTGAACGAATGAGAATGCCTTCCTGTTGGCCTAAGGGCTTATAGGTATGTATATCTGCAGCCAATGAAGCCTACCGCACTAAGCTCAGCCTCGCTCAGCCTCATTAGGCGGCATCTTGAGACGGGATATATCGCTCATACTCTTCACGAAAAAGAAAGAAAAAGGAAAAAAAGGCATGCCACAGCTCTCTGCATAATCTGGACCTAAACGACTGAATTATTCGGATACAGCTGCGACGGGATGTCGTGTCGGACGACTACAGCGTCCCCAGGTCATCGTCAATCCTTACGTACTACTAGAAGCGCTTTTACGGGCTGCGCCTCACAGTCCCTCCTCGCTGAGATTAAACCGTCGCCTGAAAATCCACTACCTATCGACTCCAGAGTTCTTGACCGTTGGTCACTCGGACCAAGATGTCCGCCATATGCAACTACTCCCACCCCGAACTCCAGATATCCGAAGGCCTCATCCGTCAGCCCGCTGGGTCTCTATTTCCGTACAACCCAGAGTTCTACGACAACGCCACAGGGCTGTACGGACCAGGGAGCATATACTGCTGGTACCTCCTCCTGGCTTCTAATCTTGTCAATTGGGTCTACACTCCGCAAGATGAGACTGGCTGTAGACGACCACAAGTCTCCAACGATTTTTTAGCTGTGGTTGCCTACCCGATGTTTGCTGCCACGGATATGACAGTGCAGGCAATACGGCTACTTGGGACGAGATATCGCGCCTTGGCCATATTTTGTCTTCGCTTTCCACAGACAGAACTCGTCGGCTTCGCTACGTTTAACACGACTCAGCTCGACCTCCACGACATTCCACCAGATATACTTGACCTTGGCCAACGAGTCATTGACATTACCGGGCCAATGACTATATGCTATACATTCGCACCAATTTGCCTGGCTTCAATTATATGGTCCAAGACTGCCTCATTCCGACCGACTCAGTGGGCCAGGTGGCTTGTCTACATCGTTTATGCATACACTGTGCTTTCTCTGACACTTTTCCACCTCAGTCTTGGGAATCTCGGTATAAGCCTCATTCTTGTTCTCTATGAAGCAGTAGTCCCGTTTGCGTTTGTTTACACTTATGGATGCGCCGCTTTCATGTTCATGGGCTGTCTAGGAGCAATCGGTATGCTTATCGAGGCTCTGGTCAAGCGAAACAGAGCTGACGTTCTTGAGGCTCTGAAAACCTTGGGAGCGGTGCTCCTGTGCTCTGCGCTCATTTCGGCAGCGGTATACAGCACCTACGTTAATGATATCAGGCTAGTGCCAGATCTAGGTGTTACAGTAGGCGAGAGGGACCAACTTGCGACATTAATGGTAGGCGTCGTGACGATTTGTTTCACACTTCACGATCTTATCAGCCGTTGGATGTCCGCGGAGAGTATGGAGGGCAGTGCGGATGGCAACACTCATGAGATGCAACCTTTAAGCAACGATGTTGAGAATGGTGTTCTTTGATTCCGCACCAAGGCGATTTCTTCAGAACACTCAATCGGAAAGACTGGGCAATACACAACAAGTGACGCTTTCACACCATCACGAAGGAGCTTCTGCGATGCCTATACCGGAGTCGCCCGGCTTTCTACCAATCCAGGAGCCCAGGATTCATCTAAGCTATTACATCATGACTTTTGTACTACCGTTTGGCAAAATGTCACTTCTGAGAACAAATCAACCCAGGCCCTCATCATGGAAGTTTTCTTAACACAAAACCTACTCGATGATATTGAGCTTAAAGAGGGCGATTACGTTTGGGAAGAGGAACGTTGTCGGGGAAAGTTCGCGAAGAAGCCCACTCTGAGCTGCTCGGCTTGAAGCTGCAGATGCCTCTATCAAAGTCAAGCTGATTTTTTGGTCTACCATGATGCGAATTCGTTTTACTCATTGGAAGGACAGCTAGCATGGCTGAAGGAGCAATGGGGTGAGCTGGACATCGACGTCCAGCTTAATGTCTTCTGTTGTATCCAGGTCTTCATGTTGGAGGATGAGGTTGATGACGTTTTATATACGGGCGTCGCGGTGGACGCCAATCCGCTTTTGAAGACGGTAGAGATGAGCTGGTATTGCGACAGCCGCAGATGAATATGTAATATTAAATAAAAGTACAGTTCTACCCCTTGTCATATTAGGCAAGCTTGTAGACGCTAGATGCATCTTTTCAGTCTCGGGGGGCTGGTGCGCTATTCCATCTTAGGAAAACAGTCTCTGATTTGCCAACCGGTTTGTGATCTCATTCTAAGCGGGAGTGAGTGAGACTGGCATGACCGGAACCCCATCAACTGGTCTTTTTCCACTATCCAGATCTAGAAACGCCTCTTCTATTGGCTGCAGGTTATTTCCGCTGAGACGTTGGTCCACTCTAATCTATTCCACACATCATCGTGGCATCACCTAGGACCTAAGCATGCACAAGGGAGCATACTCACGGTTTTTCTATGCCTCTATTTCGGACTTTGCTAAACACCGTGATATGGAAAGTGCTATGCGATCCGTAAACCCCGAGTACTGGGAGAGGTTGACTGTCGTAGAGAGGTATAAGACTAGTTTCCCATTCCTCCTACCAGTAATCACGAAGAACAACTCCTGCACTGATCATTGTTTCTACATAAACTTTTATTCTACTAGCTCAGTTCCACCTTCATAGTACAATTCCCCCCAAATCATCTTGCTTCCCACTATGGACGCTGTTGCCACCCAACCCCACGGTCTTCCGCTGCTCGCTACAACCCAGACCTGTTCAGGCAGAACGTACATCGTTACAGGAGCTAACACTGGCTTGGGATTTGAGGCAGCTAAGCACTTGGTTGCACTCGACGCTGCAAAGTTCATCCTGGCTGTCCGTAATGTTGCTGCAGGTGACACTGCGAAGACGACAATTGAAGAAGCTACGGGGAAGACCGGTGTTGCCGAGGTCTGGGCGCTTGACCTGGCCAGCTACGAATCCGTCAAAGTGTTCGCCAACAGGGTTATTGCAGAGTTGGAGCGTGTTGATGCTCTGATTGAGAACGCCGCGGTCGCCATGTCCGGCGGACCCTTGGTCGAGGGCCACGTCGCGACTATCACAGTCAACGTGATAAGCACCTTGCTCCTTGGAGTCATGCTGCTGCCCAAGCTCAGTGAGAGTGCCAAGAAGCTCGGTATTCTGCCTCACATCGCTATCATCAGCAGCCGAGCCGGCTTCGACGCTCGAGAGGAGTGGGATAAGATCAAGGACGACCCGTTGACTAAGATGGACGCGGGCGATGTTGGGGGTTTGAAATCGTATGGAACCTTTCCGACACTATGGTCTGTACTCTGTAGACCAAGCTGACAATTCTTCTTTCAGGTATCCCCTATCCAAGCTCTTGGAAACCCTGGCCGTCCGCCAACTTGCATCCCTCGTTCCATTATCCCGCACAGGGGTTGTTCTGAACCTGGTTTGCCCCGGGTTCTGCAATACCGAACTCAGACGCAACGTGCCAGCCAATTTCCGTGAATTCATCGCGACACAAGAGGCGAAGTTTGGGCGGACGGCCGAGGATGGCAGCCGCACACTCCTCCACGGAGCGATTGCGGGTAAGGAGAGCCATGGACGCTTTTTGGACTCTTGTGAAATCGCCGAGTAAGTCAATGATTCTTGTCACCTGCCTAAATGTCCTGGCAGATACTGACATATTTGCGACCTTAGCGATAAAGTACCCGACTGGGTGACGGATGAAGAAGGCAGCAAGTGGCAGAAGAATCTCTGGGACATCATTGTTAAGGAACTGGAGACCATTGAGCCCGGTTGTGTCAAGGAAGTGCTCAACTAGTGACTGGATCTTGCGTCCTATACTTGCTAGGGAGTTACTCTGCCACATTTGGCTAGCTTCGTAGAAAGCACGTATCGGATGAGCTTATGTATCGTGTCAACTCTCTATGGTCCCTTGTATTATGCCGGGATCTTAGACTCTATCGTTACGCATTCACTCAAGACTCTAAGTTTATGGCATCTCACTGCTTGTAGAAGATAGTGATCTAAACCATACCCCTTGGGCCGCCTTACTATGCATATCATCAACCCATGGGAACTTGCCGAGCATTTGTGTCACATCTTCCCAAGTGCAGAGATTCATGTCAAGGGCAATAGACGTCAGCTTCGGAACTAACCATTCGTCGTCAAACCTTTGTGAGTATTGATGCCTGGCCGACGAGAAGCATCCACAGCAAAGCCTCCCGGTTACCTTGGTCGGTCCCGAAATCTTGATGGGTAACTAAGCGGACCAAGTTGTACAGCAACGTATTTCCTGCACGTATTTCCTGCAATTCTTCGATGAAGTCCCCTCAATAATGCCATGAGAAAGGTCGTCAACCCCAGATGTACTGTTCTCTCCAAGCGTGTGGTAAGATATGGATTTCCCAAAGGACTGACGGAGAGAAGACGATAGCCAAGGAACAGGAGAGTATCGTGTAATTTCGTATCCGTCCATCTTCGGTCAATGCCCAGTGCTAGAGTCATTGAGAATCCTAGTAAAGTCTTTCATATCGACAAGAAGCTATTTTAGACTTTGAAATGAGACCAATATTAATCTCGCTAAGGTTCTTTGGTTCGCCCTCTCTCCGAAAGCTATTGCGACGGCCAAGTGCAACGCTGCAACCTTCGGCGTCCTCTGGGCTAAACAGCGTTTCCCAGCCCAGCTGCAGAGCATACGCCAGATCGACCCTTATTTATGGTCAGTATGTGCCCAGCGGGTTGATTGCATTGCTGGGGAAATCTTACCGGAAGACCTTTTGAGTAAGGCCAGGGTTGTGTTTTGTTAGTTGAGAGTACCACCTCGCAACTGTGCCATTCTCTGAAGCCCGCTGACATGTATAAGGCCTCGATCAAATTGAAATTGCTGGCGCTCGTACTGTGAAATTCTAATTACAGTCGCAGTGGTCGCATCAGATACCGTCTCAGCCTCGGCCCATCTTGTGTGGGAGACGTGACGCAGAACCTCGGTGGTGTTTTCTTGCTTGGTCACCAGTGTATTGATAACCGTGATAGGTGCTGCCACAGCACAATGGAAGTCTTTGAAAAGAATTAGAGGACTGATTGGTAAGGGTTTAGAACAGCATATATACAGGCTTCGTCCCAGAGCATATACTGCACCGATATCGAGGTAACAGCACCAGACGAGTCTAGCGAGCTGCTGTTTTCGGCAGCATGGCGAGGTCCAGTCATGAAGGAAAACATTGACGGGAGATAATTGTCAACCGGTGTACCCTGCGAAAGGGGCTTACATACCTCTTCTGGCAAGATTTCTAGACGCAGGACTAAGATTTCCGGGGAAACACAGCTCATCTCCGACCAGCCGTTCAATTTCAGGAGTCGTGTTTTGTCTTCTTTTCAACTCATACGCGTCCCAAACCTTATCAGAAATGCGAGCTAGATCGGTAGTGCTCATCAATGTACGCTCGGCCTTTTTTTGCTGGACACAAGCGACTTTCCAGTACTCCTCCCAATAGCGACATGGCTGCGAATTCGTCTTCTAGTGGCATGATCGATGCCGGTGTTGTTATAATGAAGGCGAATGATATGCTCGCATAGCGCTAGGGTTTTCATAAATGCCTTGGTCCTAAAGGCGGATGTTTAGATAGCTTGTGCGCAGTGTGGATTCTAAAGGGATGAGGTGGGAGACGTGCGTACTTAACGGTGATAGTGATATCTGGCTGAAGTGACCGGCCAGCGGCATCTTACGCAGATGCCATTTACAAGATGCAACATTGCGTGTTGCCAACGCTGCAGTTTTTATAAAGGTGTTGTCAGTTACTTAGGTACCTTACGAATTATCTAGGCTTGTAGGCGGCCGTGTCGGCCAACATGATTCATATGTTTCGGTTTCCCTTAACTAGTTACCTCGAGCGCTGAGGGTACGAACATGATTTGTCAGTAGGGTATATCTCAAGTCAAACGATCCCCAGTGAAATCCAGCCATTTACTTCCGTTAAATCACAGATGAAGCAGGATATATGATACTTTCGATTCTAGTCGAAGCCCCCAAACTGAAAATTGCTATCAGTAGAATGCAACTCCTGGGGAAAAAAGCTAGCCAAGGAGATGCCGACCAGATATCCTTAGCGCCCAACCATATTGTGCCAAGATATTAGTCTGAGGCCTCCAATCGCACTGGTGACTTAATTATCATTGTTTCCGCCTATTCAAGCCCCAACGCCTTATGTCGCCCAGACTATTGAACTAATTGCCCTCTCGGTCATTGCCTACTTTGGACGTCCGCTTAGTTATGGAGGTAGGCTCCAAGAACCAGAGAACCAATTGACGCCAACGTGGTTCGCTATGATTGCACGATTTACATCGTACGTTACACAGCCGCGTCAGCGAGGCGCTGCACATGTGCCGCCGTCATACTACAAACCTTGGCTCAGCCTGACCTAGCGTTGTCTTTAAGTCAATCAACTCCTTCTTTTCGCCCGGCTCCAAAGACACAAATCATCAAGACACCCAACTGCGTTCACCAAACCTCAGTCTGCGAGTGCATTATTCCGCGGACCTTGGCCAAATCAGACTCGACGTTCGGAATCCGCCTTAGCGGCGCCAAAACCGAATATGCTCCCGGCGACACCCTCCTCGGATGCGTGTTCCGAACGGCGCACACAGTCAGTCCTAGAGCCCTAGTCGACATTTCTCTGCACGGAAGAACAAAGTCCAAAATGTCAGTTGGTCGCGGAGACGGCAGTTCCAGAATTTATCGAGGCCGTTTCAACCTCATCAACGCGCCCTACAACACGCAGACCATCTTTGAAGGGCCTTTACACATCCCGGATGGAGGTGAAGAACAGACCTGGCCTTTCTCTGTCGTAATACCGACGTATGTTGATCCCAGCACATTGGGCGTAACCCATCGCCATCACAGCTACCTGCCCATCGACGAGGCAGACGTCGCGACCCACGTCCTGCGTTCAAGCTTCAACTCAAGGCAGTATGGGCGCAGATTAAACAAGGAGGGCTTCATTGAATATTATCTTCGAGCCGAGGTGCGAATCACTAGAAACCGCTCGACGGATACGCACGAGGCTATTTTGCCGGTGGAAGTAAAGAGAGTGGATCTTGATCCCCCGATCGTGAACTTCAAGTTGAAGCTGTATCGAAGCCCTCGTTGTATATCTTCGTACCGGCTCATTGCCGCGATGAGAAACGTCGAGCTTTCTTTCTCTCAGAAGACCCAGCAGATTTTCGGTTCATCGAAAGTACCCACGTTGCACTTCACTCTTCAGGTGGAAGTTCCGACAGTCATTCAGCTTGAAAATCCATCCTATTCCCTTCCGAGCTCGCGTCGTTCCCCATTGGGACACGTCAAGTAAAATCATCAATGGCGCACGTCCAACGGCAAAGGTGACTGCCCTCTCGATGGTGATCGTGGCTCAGACGGAAGTCAAGTGTGTGAGCGGTATCAATACCCTCAACGCGGACACGAGGGGCAAGCTGGATCTGCGGATTGAAGATGCAATGGCCGAGGTCGAAGATCCCATTGATGTACCCTGCACACATGAGGGCCCAGCAGTTGACATCGGAGAAATACTCAACTTGCGGATCGGGCGTCGCGGCCGTATAGGAAAGCTGTCCAAGAACGACACGTTGAACCCGAGCTTCAAGACGTACAACATCCGCCACGATCACACCTTGGTTTGGTTCATGATAGTGGAGGTGGTTGGCGAGGAAATCAGGACGCGAGCGGTCCAGGCCATCACGATAATAACTGCGAGTGACGACGGGGTGGAGATACAAGCAGCGAGGGCACTGCAACGTGGAGAAACGTGGATGAATCCTTCAGCTGAAACACAAGCACCCCCCAGCTTTCTGCAGGTACAAGCGGAAGACGTTCGTCGTCGAGCGTCTGAGGGTGGCGGTAATTTCTCAATCTCCGCTTCTTAGTTACGGACCGGATCGTAATTTCAATTATAACATAATGTTTGTTTGCTGGAAAGGTTGGTGTCTTTAAGTTATTGGGACTTTGGCATAGTACCTTGCTGTATTTTCTACGATGTGTTATCTGCTGCGTTGCTTTGATCTATATGTCTGATGATACTGACTAAGGCTAGAGAGAAGCTATGAATAAGTATGATGTATGTAGTGGCTGGATTATTGTTGATTTTCGGAGGCTTTCTCTTGTCTTAGGCTTCTATGAAGGACGTTATCTGTATAACTCTATGTCAGCGAGCGACCAGTGGCCAGGTTAGACCTCACGAGAATCAAAGGATCAGTACGAGGTTTAAGCCTAGCTCATGAGAGACGTGACAAGGATAAGCGGACACGGAGCTATGGTCGCAAACGGATCGTCGATCGCCTCATCCCTCTTCACCACACCGAAGCGGATCTATGTTCCTCACAATCGCCGTCCTCAAAGCGATAGGTGATACGGAATACTCCTTCTTGGAATCCCTGAGCCTGTCTTACCTCCCGAGCTCCCCACAAGTCTAAAGTGGGTCGTTAGCACAGGAGTCAGTCCTAACAAATTCCCTGGCTTCCGTGACCCAACCTGGCGGAAAAGCATAGGACGTTAGGCCAATCGAGCGTGTTCGCCCTCGTCCCTGAGGGGCTAGCGACGTCGGCCTGGAAGGGGCCCCAAGTGTAAGACACCCACTACGTACGTGATTGCTTTGTTTTTGTTAGTTGTGTGGCTTTACAGGGAAGAGCTGCCTTATCAGGTCTCGGTATAAAAGATGGCGTCTTGGTTGCCTAAGTGTAGCACATCAATGTGGCCTAATGCCTACTAATTGCGTGATTTTACGGCTGACAGGGGTTAAGTGAGCTGGACTACGTGGCAATGCAGATGTCATGTTATGATCAGAGACAGCCTTGTTGGGCCGCACTTCATCTCGGGTCCTTCGGAGCGAATCCTGGAACCAAACAGCATTCCGACGATACTTGACTTCATTTCTTTCCTCGAAACCATGTAGAACGTGTTGTCGTCACTGTCCCTCTTCTTCATTCCGCCATCTCTTCACTCCGCCGTTCACTTTGCTTTCCATTCATCGCCATAGAATTTGGAGCAAAAGCTATGGAATCGGAATTCTATTTCCAGGTAAGTTGCCTGGCTTATTTCACAACACAGTATCGCCATATGTTTGATGGTGAAGATTGGCATTGACTAACGAGGCTTGGGAGTCTAGAGATTCGTTCAGTTTCAGTTCACGCCCAGAAGAACCAATCGAAAGTATTGGGATAACGACTTGAAACTTAACAATGACGTCGACAAGATTCTGCGTGGGCGCGAGACCAACGATAGAAACTTGGTTGGCAGCAGGGCCATGGAAAACCGTGTGCTTCTGGAAACGCGAGACCGGTCGGCGTCGGCCAACTTCGACCATGACCGTGGCCATGTTGATTTCGATCTCCTCCAGAGGCAGCAGGGGCTGTTGGAGAAGTGGTATGCCGAGGACAAATGGAAGGGACCCGATAACAGCTTTACGCGCACCAAGTATTGGTTCCACCGTAGCCCGTTGTGCGCTTCTTGCATGAGCATCCCTGTCGTTGCCTGGATTTGCCGGCTTAATGGTAACACAGAAGAAGGGGAGAGAGATACCGGTCGTGGTTCCTGCATTCTATGCCACGAACTCGAGGCTCAATACGAATCTGACGCAAACAAGGACCGGCCTATTCGTGAGTCACAATGCTTCACAAGGGTTGCTGCTGTCAGAGCTAACAGTGGTCCGGTCTATACAGTTATTCCAAAGATGAACAGCTGGATTTGCTTTCAGCTACTCCACGACTGGCTGTATACATGCCACACCTCCCATGATTCCCATCCAATGCCAAAGATTCAGGCACGACCGGAACCCAGACTCGTCAATGGTCGCTCAACCATGCGAATGCCTCCTGCCCCACTAAGACTGCTCGATGTTGATGAAATGGAACTGGTCTGCAACCTAGGAAACAACACTATCTACTTGGCACTGTCTTATCGCTAGGGAGACCTAGAAAGGGCCTTGGCAAGGGAGCTTTGGCCTAATTTAGACGCTGGGCCAGGCTCGGATGTCGCTACCGATGAGGCCAACTCTCGTACCATCGCATTCTCAAACCTCTCGGCCAAGTTTAAAAACGCCATCACCATCACCCGAAGACTCGGAGATAAGTATCTCTGGATTGACGGTGTTTGCATCGGCCAGAGAGATTCAAGGCTGGTTGAAAGAGTTGATGAGTGCAGTCGTATGGAACTCATCACCAGCAATGCCTTTTGTGTTCTTGCAGCCCTGTCAGACCTAGCGAATAACGCCGGTTTCTTGTCAAGACAATTAGGTGATCAGCAGCCGTTTCAACTACAAGGCATTGGAAACACTACGCTTCAGATCATTAAACCAGACGTCGATTTCACTAGGGACGTGCTGGAGGCAGAGTGGAACACCCGCGGATGGACACTTCAAGAGCGCGCCCTATCACGCCACACAATCTATTTCACCTCTCGGCAAGCGTACTGGGAATGCGGAACACTCACAGCTTGCGAGAGCCAGAGCCCATGCGAGTGAGTATTCAAGAAGCCCCGTGAAACACAGCACGCAACTAACAGGTTGCCCAATAAGTGATCAACTGGGCCATGATCCGCTCAGCAGGTCAGAGTTGTTCGAGGGTGACGTCGCTGCTGACTCTCTATCTGAGTTGAAAACTGTCTACGACCAGTATTCGAAATGCAACATCTTCGATTGGGAGGACAGGCCGATTGCGATTCTCGGCCTCGAATATAGAATATCGCGACATTGGAACTGCATGAGCCTCTACGGTGTCTTGTATAATTACATATCCACCACATCCAAAATTCAGGACTCCGCAGCTCAGGGAACTCTGGCATGGAAACGTGTCAACACACCCCTGAGAGCGATTACGTTTTCTAGGACTCGCGAACTTGTCCCATCTTGGTCATGGATGGCGTACTCAGATCCGATTGAGTGTATTCATCTTTCCTCAGATTTCGCCGTCGATAAAACTCCAGCTCGACTATTCTAACGAAGCAAGTCGAGTACTAGATGGTCGTATAGACAAGCAGCTACTATTATCTAGTCGACTTTTCATGGTAGACCATGTTTCTTTTGGACAGGCCGATGATGGTTCCACATGACAACCAGTCTCCTGTGGCGATGAATTTCTCGGCTACGTATGTGTTGATAAGAGCAGAAGCCACGCCCGAACCGACTCCCTTCAAGCTGTCATCATTGGATAGGGATCCGGCATCCTAGAGGCAAACGAACTTGCAGGCCAGAAAAGTCTAGACAACCGGTCTCTTCAGAATGTTGTGATGCTTGTGGAGGAAGCCAAGCCAATAGAGACGCCGAGCGGCGAAGCATCATCCTCTGCTACTGCAGCACGAACGTACTATCTCAGGGTTGGATTGGGTATCCTTGACAAGGCTGGGATGAATGAATGGACCTCTAAGAAAGACAAGATCTCCATTGTTTAGCAGTTATAAAAGTGGCTGTTGGATCTACATCTGGCTCAGATGTGACACCCACGCGATAGGTTTCAGGCGTTTGTAACGTTCGTTCATTCTACAGGTGTTATGTGGGGATGTCGACTTCTTTAGTTCAGTTATTCGCTAGTCGTCCTGGCCTTGTACTTATGGGGAGTTGTCTTCTGTATAATTATAGTTGAAATTGAACATTCACTAAGGCTTTACCACCTGACTGGTCATTTGGTTTGCTGGCTACATTTTAGGCTTAGAGACACCCACTCAAATCCTATCTATTTACCATACTTAATAACAAACCATACTCATTCGGTGGGACGGACGCTGTGTTGAGACCTATGGCTCTGCTATGGGACATCGGAAAACATCCACATAAGCTGTGGGGGGAAGCTGCTGACACTAAGATTATGGTGCAGTGTATAGCGGCATGTAGTCTGTTGTCATATTCCCAGAGAGATAAGGCTAAGTCAAGTTCTCTAGCTTTATGCTTAATAAAAGAAGCGTTACTAAAGAGTGTTTATATCGTTAGAAAAGATGGCACTCTGTATTTCTTCCAGCACACCAAAGGCCTGGCTGTTCATCTCCTCGTCATCAAGGACCTAAGGTTAACGATTTCTCGACAAAGAAATGGGATTGGCCACTCGGCTATGATCGTGCGCAAGTCCGCCGTCGGCGGAGGAAATTCTTCTTGCAGAGAGATGAAGTCGATAGGGTCGAGTCATCTATCATGCAGTGAATTCCTCCTGCCCTAATGTCATGTATTCAAATTATTCGGATTTCGAAGTGTATGGTGCTTAGGGCATCTAGTCTGATCTGTTTGTGTCGAATTGCGTGTCTGAATCGGGCAGACATCTATTTTCCCGCGACGGAAAGTACACACTTGATGATAACAAAAGCAGACTTGGCATCTTATACCTCAGTTCAATTCCTCCTGTTTGCAACTTGTCCTTGTTAAGAAGTACGCCTTTTTTCTCACGTACTCGGCTTTCCAGGCATTTCCACGAGGAACTAGGTCCCACTCGCCCAAGAGGTTCCATTGTTCATCCGTGAGCTTCAACCACACGTAAAGATCCTGACGGCCCTCTGACTTGAAAATGTTCCGCGTGTCCGGGCGCTGTATGTTTAATTCTTCATCTCGTGCACTCTCGTGTCGGTAAAGGCATGGTGATAACCACTTCCTGAGCCCTTGTCGCCGTTTGTCCGCCAGCACTGGTTGAAGTTCCTCCGTCTCTGTCTCCAACGCCACCGTCTTCTCTTCTTCACTCACCTTGGAGTCAGGTTCAACGTTCTGACCGGGCTTTGGCCACCATGACCATTCTTCAGGATACACGGATATAGTGGCTTCGAGACGGGAACTCACCCAGCAGGAACGCGAGAAGCCGTCATCCGCGGTGTGAGAGTTTGTTAAGGATGCCCAGATCTTAGAGTCGTCGCAGCCAAACTTGTAGCAAGTGAGAATCGTGGCCGTGATGATGACGACAACAGTAACGATCTGGGTATGAAGAGCGGCGGACCCAAGACTTAGAATGTGGGCGGCGAATGCTAGCCAGCCAACCCAACGAGCAAATGCGTAAAGTCGAGGATTTGGAATGTCAGGATTTCGTGTCAAGACGCCCCCCATTAAGTAGGCCGGCGCCCGGACGGTGACGGCTTTGGAATCATCAAGAATGACGATGGCTTCTGAAGGTTGCTCTGCACCACGTTTCCCTTTTGCCAGGGCAGCGCTGATTCGACGATTGATGCCAGCACAGTTCTGCTGCACCAGAATATACCTGACGATCACTGACACGACCATGGAGATTACGCTGGTGAGACCGAACCAGTCTTCGGAAAGGAGGGTCAAGACAGTCAACGTGCCGTTGATGGCCAATCCAACTGTCAAGGATGGAACCCAGAACCGTGTGGCTCGAGATGGACGCCGATGCACCGTCCACGTCACAATGCTGCGCGTCTGCTCAAAGTCCTGAGCTTTCATCCACCGCGAGAACCACCCGGCAAGCTCGGTTGTCATGATGCTTGCGGTGATGTTGTACATCTTGTAGCCGGGCTGTTTCCCGGTGAAGCGGTCACCGGCAATCACAAAAGCGCCTAGGAGCGGCAAGAATTCGACCCATGAGCTCTGGACCAAGCGGCCGACACTTGCGTGGACTTCTTCGGCGCCGAGGAAGGTAACCAAACCGAGGGCATCAAATTGGAGATTGTTGTCTTGGGCCCAAGAGGTGACCCTGGAGAGTGATTCCTTCCAGGGGTACATGGCGAAGTAGATCCTCGAGTGTTGATGGATGGATGGGCGAGTATGTGTGCGAGTGCCAGGAGCCCCCTCGCCTACCATGTATGTCTGTTCAGGGCGAGTTCAAGTAGCTGGCAGAGGCAAGGCTGCTGGCTGCTGTTTAATGTTTAATACACCATTGCGAACTACGATACGAACGAGACCAGCTGTAACTCGCTGTGCTGACTGTGGCGCCTTGGGATGGGTCCCTCTTCGGCGGCACCGTACCTGGCATCTTGCGGTTGGTGGGAACTCATGCAAATGCGTCAAGACTGGAGCATGCAGTTGAAAGGCAACCCTCCTTGTTCGAAAATCCCATCTTTCTTGCCCATTCATGCGCGGGACATTCAATAATTCAAAACAAGCGCAAGCTCATGTAAACAGACACTACAAGGGAACTGGCACCCAAACGGTTATCACATCGACTCCGGGGAGACGAATAAGCTATGCAGGGGTCCCCATCACGCTCCTTGGAGCCTTGACACTCGACATGACATGTGGGGAAACAGACAAGTAGCAAGGATTTAAGAGCACCGAGTCCCCGAGAATGACTGATGGACAACATCCGCCTTTCATCCTGGTCTGGTCGTACCCCTCCCTCTGCAGACGTGCGGTGCCACCGGCGGCATTAGCTCACCAACCGCGATCGACATGTCGACATTCGTAACCGATTGGCCAGAGGCTGTTGCGTTCTACGTGAGCTCAACGGGCAGCCCGGTCAGCGCCGAGACTTTCTTCTCCATCTCCGACCCCCAGGTCATCAAGCTCATTGGAGAGGGCTTCTCCAAGGAGCTAGCTCGCCTCACAAGAGCCTACTCGATCCGCGACCAGGCTGTCACAACCCCCCCGACGCCATCGCCTTCGAGGATACTGTACGAAGCGGACTACGACGAGGTGAATCGGACCATAGTCTCTGTGCTCGCCCTCCGTTGGATATACAACAATGATTACGACAGTTTTGCGGGAACTCAACCAGAGGCGGTTCGGCTGACAAGAGATTCCTTCGACTGGGTTCGTGGCCGTCTCGCCGATGCCCTGTCAGGACCAACGGACCTCCACACGCTCATCACACTAGTGCTTATCAACGACCTGGGTAAGGATGCTCAGCTAGCCACCGACTACCTCAGCCGCACAGGCGAGGACATCTCGGCCCTAAACCACGACACCATCCTGCTTCGGGCGGCCGAGGCAGGCATGGTTCCCTGTCTGGAGAGGATATCCTGCCAACAGATCATGCGTTCACTCAAAGTAGGGTCCGAGTTCAACTTTGGCCAGTTTGCACAGGCGGAAAATGCACCGGCATGCATAGCGAGACTGCGACAAGCTGACGAGAGGCTCGTATTCGACCTGCACTTTGCAGAGCAGCTCCTTGACGTCTCCGGAGCGGCGGGGCACATGGACTGGACGTGCGCGAGAAAGCTCATCGAACCGATCCTGGACGCCTACCGCAACGTCTACGACGTGGCGCTGCAAGTATTGGCAGGCCAGCTGGAGCCGCAGGCCGCCCGGGATGTTATCCTCGTGCGTCGTGCGCGAATGCTGCAGGCCAAGGGATTCCGGCACTTGCGCACAGAGGAACCCAACGAGCGGGCGCTGATGAGGCTACTATGCCTTGGCGGCGTTGCCGACCTGGAGACGGCCGAGCTATACGATGAAGTCTGGGACGGCCTTGTTTCCCAGGACAAGACGGGTGACGCTGCGGACCTCGTCCACAGGCTCAACACTGGCGGTTCAGAGACAGAGCCAGCGGTACAGCCAACCTACATGCCCGCGTTGCTCGCGCAGGCGCTGAGCGGCGAGGGGCCAGGCGGCGGGCGACCCAAGGCCAGGGTCGAGCTGCGGACGGCATTGGAGAGCGCGCTGCGGTATCTCGGCCGCGTCATGAGGGTGGAGCCTGGGAGCTGGAAGGGCGGCGGTCCAGCCATAGTGGTGGAGCGAAACGTGGTGGACGTGGTGAGGCTTGTGATGCAGAGCCGGCAGTTCCGGGATGACCCCTCCGTCTTGGACGAGGTGGATGTCCCTGATGCCGTGGTCGTGTTGTCGCTTTAAGGTTGTGGGACGGGTCGGCACGAGCGTGTGATATAGCCCGTAATGGGGAGTATAATACAGTCTTGTCTTTATCTTACCTCGTTCACTATCGAATCTACGTCACAGTCGTCTCATTGCACCCTGGACCTTGTCAGTAGCTGTAGCTAGTCTATCGCCAACAAGATCAGCGATGGGGTCTGGGAATCCAGCCCGTGACCACATCAACGAAATCGGGAAGGAGAGAAGCCCAGGGTCAAACAGCCGAAATGTCAAAGATCTGGAGAAAGCCCTGAATCTGTAAAGCCCTGCTCGTGCCCGCCGCTGTATGACTGTCGCCGACACACATCTAGGCTCTCGGTGGAACTATATCGCAAGGACGCCCACTTTCTACTCGAACTTATTCAGAACGCCGATGACAATGAGTACGAGACCTCGAAGCCAGCCTTCTCCCTGACTCTCACAGACGACGCCCTTGTCACTCACTGCAATGAGAAGGGCTTCACCCACGATAATGTCGAAGCCATCTGCAGCATTGGAAACACCTCCAAGGCCAAGTCCTCGACTGGTCGGGGCTATATAGGCGAGAAGGGCATCGGCTTCAAGTCTGTTTTCAAGGTTTCCAGCTCCGTCTGGATCTTTTCCCGCGAGTACTCGTTCAAGTTTGAGAGGGCCCCGCGTCTCGGCATGATCACTCCAATTTGGGAGGAATCCCCTCAAGCTCAATTCCCTCAAGCTTCACCAGAGGGCGGTACATACATGCGCCTCCAACTTTCGGATAACTGCAATCAAGAACGGCTGCGGCAGGAGATCACATCTTTCGACGCCAACATCCTCATCTTCCTCAGGACACTGCAAGAGATTACGCTGACCGTTGCCGACTCGGGTGGATACACAAAGAGAGTGCTGCGTCGAGTGAATGAGCCAAACACCATCAAAATTTTGGAGAACGACAAGGAGATTCTTCATTATGCCACATTCACATATACTGTTAGAAACATGCCTAGTGAGCCGAAGCGCCAAGACATCCAGGAGTCGGATATCTTGTTGGCATTCCCGGTCGAGGACACTCCGGGCCAACTCGCAGCACAACAAGTCTATGCTTTTCTTCCAATCCGTGAATATGGCTTCAAGGCAAGAAAAAGATGTTCCCAGGCTGAGACGTCTACTGACAAATCATTCAACAGTTTCTGATCCAGGCCGACTTTTTGCTCACACCCAACCGCGAAGACATGGATACTTCGTCATGGAACTCGAGCTTAGTTGACTCGATCCCAAAGGCCTTTGTTGCAGCTGTCAATCATCTCAATAGCACAAGTCTGCGCTTTACATGGCCGCGGTACATTCCATCATTCCTAGAGCTTCACTGTCCATTCGGGTTAACTCCTTTGGCGATCGAGGAAGAGCTCAGGGCCAGTCGTGTACTGGAATCCCAAGATTCGTCTGATGACTTGAAACGGCCACCTTCACTGACCTTTGTTCCGGAACCGTTCACATTTGAAGATCCCGAGGACGGGTTGAAGAAGACCTTGACTCTGAACGACTCAACTCGATCAAAGTATCTGTCTCGGGAATACACCCATGACAACGTCCAGCGTCTTATGCGCTTGAACCTACTGGAGTTGGATTTCGAGACGTTTCTAGAGGATCTGAAAGTGCACCTTGGCAGGCGAAAAGACGAGGCGAAATACCAGCCAGAGATCTGGCATTGCCGACTGGCCTCACTCCTCATCCAAAAGCTACAAGTGCGACCGTACCCGACATCGGTCCATGAGCTACAGATCATCCCCCTGCGTGGAGGGCAGTGGATTTCGGCCATGGAAGCCAACGACATGCTTTTTCTCCCTTCACAAGACACAAGCGAACTAATCTTGGAAGACACGCCAGTTATGGAGATACATCCAGATGCTTTGAAGTCGAAAGCCCGGGCTGAGTTGTTTCAGAGACTGGGAGCCAAGCCATTCAACGACCAAGAAATCTGCCGAGCCATCGTCCAACTACACACTTCCCTATCATCCACAGGCCATCTTTCGGTAGCGAGTCTCGTTTCTCAGGCCTTCTTTCTATTTCAGCATTCGTGGAGAGTCCCGGACGATGCCCGGATGTGGGTCGTAACGGAGACGGGACAACGGCTTCGAGCTTCCCAGGTGTACTTGCTTCCGTGGGAAGTAGGCGATGAGTTTCTTCCTATTCTACATCGAGACTATACCGCAAAGGTAGATTCGAAGGGCCGAAAGCGTTGGGACGGCTGGCTTACGAATGACCTTGGCGTTCGACGTGTTCCTCGTCTTGTCGACGACTTCACCAACACATTTCGGCTGTCCAGGGAGATGAATCTCATAAGAGACAAGTGGGCCTCGCCCGACTTCTTGAAGTTATTGAGAGACAACCAGACAGAGTATTCAAAATGGTTGGACGAGAAGAATGGCGCGGGCATGCCCAGTTGGTGGGCCGCCTCCAGCTCGGCACTGAAGTCATCCTTGGCGGAAACCGAGGTGCAATGCCTTGGCGAGCCCACCAGAGCCCGCTTGAATGAGACTATTCTTTTACCCGGTAGGGAGGGGAAGTGGACGAAGCTGGCGGCTCACTTCCCAGTTCTCGACGTCCCGGAGCCAGAACATCCATCCTGGTTGTTTCTGCGGGATCTTGGCGTTCGCGATGGAACGAACGCGGGGCTCTACCTAGAAATTCTAGAGACTGCTCGAGACGATGGACGGTTAGGGGACTACGGATGGGTGTATGAAGCCATTCAGGATATCCAGTCACAGAACATTAAGGCCATCAAGTTTGTATGCCTGCAGCACTTAGCTGTAGAGTGGGTACTGATCTGGTTCTTATAGGAGAAACTTTTCAATACAACCTCTCATCTTCATTCCGGCAACTAAATTCAACGAATCACAGTGGGTTACTGTTAAAGAATGTGTTTGGTCCGGCCCTGAGTTCCTCAGGCGGACTCCAGTCCTGAGCAGGACATATGGATCCTGTGGCGCGCTCTTCCGGGGGCTCCTGGGAGTCAAAGGTACAAACACGGAGATTCTTATGGCCGAGGCAAGAAAGATCCAGGACTCGGACGACATCGAGCATATTACCAAGGTGTTCTCGGCCATTGATGTATTTGCCAGTCGCGACGAGCCAGACCAGAAGCCGGGCCAGCTGGCCAAGATGGTGGCATCGCTTCAAGACTGCAAGATCTTCCCCATTGAACTCGAGCGCTACAAGAACGGGTCTCAAGGACGACATATGCTTCGTTCATGGACCTCGGAGACGACGTGGTTCATTGCGGACCGCCCTCACCTTCGCGAGTCCTTCGCGGAGGAGGTTCTGTTGATTGCCTTTGACGTAGCTGAGCTCGAGCACATGACATGGATTCGCCATCTCCCGCACATCGAGCAGCGGCTGCTGTCCAAGGTGGCTTTTTGCCAACGGAGCCCTGGGCTCCAGTTTGCACAAGATGATCCCCACACGGAGCTATTCCGCACCAGAGCGAAGTTTGTTGCATGGTAGGCAGCAGCGATTCTTTTACAGGGACGAACAGTTGAGCTGATACTCGTTCTCCCATTATTAGGCTAATACCTCGTCCCTGGCCCGCGACAGAGATGATACTAAGTCGGCTGAAGTCTGCCGTAGTATTTAGCGCTGATAGATTGGAGGTAACGTGGGTTGTGAAGAATGGCTCTGACGAACACCACAGCAAGCCAGTCCCTAGCAGGGGCCTTGCGATTCCAGATGGACAAAAGATTCATATCTACATTGATTCTCAAGACATAAAGTTGAGGAAAATACCCTTGGTGGTTGCAGAGTCGCTATCGGCGTGTTGTGGCATACCGGACAGCTCGATTGCTGCGCTATGGCTGGTCTTGACCTGCAAGGAAGAGCACATCGAGGACGAGTTGGCCTGGAGGGGAGTATTCGAGCCGGTCGAGTCTGGTCATTCCGCCCTCATTTGTGAGAATCATGTCCGCCATGACATGCCTTGGTTCAGCAACTAACATGCTGCGGTAGGCGAAGACGAGGATGGTGAGGTCGAGCAGTACAAGGAAGACAGATCGGATCAAGATACGTCAGTTGTCGAGAAACCCAAGGTCCAACCGGAGGAGGGGCCGGACCCTCCCAGGCTCTCTTCTGCGAAGGGACCGCTCAAGGAGGTCGTTGTCGATGAGTTGTCCCCTCCACTGACAGACCCGCAATCAACTGCGCAGCAGATTCCGGACACAGAACTCCTTAACAAGAGCTCAGACCAGGCGCTACACGGTCAAATGGATACGGATTACGACTCGAGACCAACTGACATCGTTGGTAGTCCATCCAGGCCTCGAGAACAAAAGCATGCGTCTTCTCGTACAAGACCTATAGAACAAGGAAAGGACCAGTCTCCGTCTCTTCTGTATGCGGACACCCCAACGACTATCCCGATTCCCCAGATAGACGATGGGGCTCGCTCTTGGCGAGCCCCCGTCAACTCGACTTCTACAGGCGGAATTCCAACTCCGCCCAGACGGAGCGCTCAGTCATCGGCCAAGACACTCAGTGAAGTGGTAGAATCCTTCTCCCAACCGTCGGATACTTTCAAGATTGAGGACCTTGCTCAGCTACCCTATGTTCATGGAAGGGACAACAAGTTCAGCCTCACGGGTCGGGTCAACATGATCTTTGTTCCCGACCCCCAAGACCTACCCCAGCTCAGCTCGACAGCAACATCGAACCGGAATGGCTTCACAGTCCTTCCAGCTTGTATGCAGCTAACTAAAGATGGCGATCGAACAGTCTTTATAGCCCGCAACAGCGCAGGCACCGACCATCATGAGTTGGCCTTTCTCGCACAAGCACTTGTAGGGCTTGACCAGCGCCATCCGTCTAATGCTGATCATTGCCCCGCTAATCTTGACTGATATAGGTTTCAAACAAGCTCAAGGAGCTCCTTGGATGCAATTACTCCGTAGGGAAGCACTGGACGAGCCCCATGCGCTGCCGTCTAACTCAATCATCTTTTCGCTTGGACGAATCAGAGTGGGCCACATTTACCATCGACTACAATGACGGAGCCAATCTAACAGAGTTTCTGATTCGGAACTCGTATAAGAGAGCCAGGGAATGGAGGGGAAAATGTCCGAACTATCATATCGAGGTTCAGGCCACGGCTGGCGGCCTAGAATCCCCGTTTGCTATGAGGACATCAATGATGGAAATGGTCCGTATCCTGGCCGCCATGTCGTCGAATCACTAACCCATTACCACATATAGGCTCGCAGGTACCGGCTACAACAGACTTCCAAACCGCCAGATAACGTCTTCATCTTAATTCACATTTCCAACTCGCAGGAGGAGCCCGAGATGCGGCTCTTTGTCGACCCATGGGCATTCTACTCGGCTGGGGAGCTGAAACTCGAGGTCAAGGCTGACCATGCGAATTGCTATCCCTTGCTTATCGCGTCAGAGAGCGGTATCAAGGATCCCGAATGGATTGGCGTGGCGAGACGTAAGAAAGGATATTGTGAACTGCTTTGGAATCTTTTCCAGGGGGACCCTCCTGCGCGCAGCTCGTCACTATCGGCAGAGTCGAATGTTTGGAAACCATTGAGCCACCAGACAAATGTGACAAGGCTTCTCTGTCTTGAGGCGGGTGATGGAATTGAGGAACTCCGAGGCGAGCTCAAGGAGGTTTCACTGGTCCCCAAGGTGGATTGCGAGTATTTCGCCATCTCGTATGCCTGGGGCAGCAGTCTCAAGCAATTCTTCCTGCACACTCGCCGGGGGCGCATACCACTAACTGCCTCTCTGTATCTCGGACTCAAGCGCCTACGACATCGGAGTGACAGAGTCTGGATATGGGCGGATGCAATATGCATCAGTCAAGACGACAAGGAGGGCGACGACGAGAAGGCGCGTCAGATTCGCTTAATGGCCAACATCTTCAAGTCAGCCGCGCGTGTCTACATCTGGCTAGGAGAAGATGAAGACGAGAGCCAGGTGGCAATGCAGTTCTTGAAGACGATTGCGTCGACGTCTTCCACAGAGATGGACGGCCCGGATCTGAAGCGCCTCTCCGCCGTGGACTTCCCCAAAGTGGAAGACCCGAGATGGGGCACCCTGAACAAACTCCTCGAGCGCCAGTGGTTCCGACGAGTATGGGTCACCCAGGAGCTCGTTCTTGCCCAAGAGGCCATTGTCATGTGCGGCGCCCACCGGATGCCCTGGGACAAGTTTCACGCCGCCATAAAGCTGTGCTTTGAGCTCGTCGAAAGGGAAGGGTTTGGATTTCTTCTGCCTAGGCAGACCAAGGTCGCAGCCGTTCTGCACCTGGGAGAATTCCGCCGCTCCTATCGTAGCGACCGCAAAGACCAAGACCTTGCCCCGCGTGACGAGCTGCTGACGCTTCTTGAGCGCTTCCAGCTGGCCGAGGCCACTCGTCAGCGTGACAAGCTCTTCGCTCTACTAAGCTTGGCCAAGGATGGCAAGGACTACACCCCCAACTACAAGATACCCCTAACGCAAATCGTCTCCCAGTTTGCGGGCGTGCTTGTTACGAGAGGTAGAGCTGTGGAGTTGCTGTACCGGGCGAGAGGTTACTCGAAACAATTTCCCCAGTTTCCCTCCTGGATCCCCAACTGGATGTCTAGTCCCTACCCGGACACCATCTCCAGATGGCCTAGCAGAACCCACAGCGAGAGATTTGCGGCTGCCACATCCTTAGACTTGTTCGCACGGAAGCCCTGGTGCGAAGGATCAGTCCTCTACATTCATGGTGGCATACTGGCCTCGATCGAAAAGGTCGGACGGTGCCGTTCAAACACCAACGCCATCAGATCCTACCTCAACGAGATATTCAGCACCATTGACGAGGTGTACTCGGATTCGACAAAGGAGGAAGTGGCCAAGATCAAATGCCAATTACCTATTGGCAACGCCCGCAAAGGATCCAGGGAGAATTGGTACAAGGGAGATCGCCACGCATCATTCTTGGCCCTGACGGAATACCTCGAGCGCCATAAGGAAGCGGTTGAGAAGACCGAATCCCAGAAGCTCCTGGGTCCCCGGAGCCTGGACATTCCCACCGTATCCGACGTGCTACTTCGTCAGCTGCAGCCCTACATGTTTACGGCTTTGGATTTCGCAGAGCTCTTTTCATCGGCCGTCGTCGCTGTCACGGCTGAGGAGAAGCGGCTGGTGGGAATCGTCCCCGCCACCGCCCAGGAGGGAGATTCAGTGGTTCTGTTGAGTGGGAGCGAGGTCCCTTTTCTGATCCGACGAGATCCGCATTCTCCTGGGTATCACCATGTCATTGGTGAATGTTATTTTCACGGCGTCATGTATGGGGAGCATCGCGTAGACTCGCTTGCTCACACGATTCAGTTGCGTTGACGGCCATATCCCGAGTATCTCCAGCCTTGGCACAAGGCATCTCAGTAGATACCTCGTAAAAGGAATACCACGTAGGAAATTTACTTTCAAGATATATCGCTTTTTATCACTCTTGCTTCGAGCCGCTGGAACAACTTGTTCCACGTGATACCTCCTTAATAGTACGGCCATGGGGCTGTGAATGGATATTGTAACTGGGCTCATGTGTTAATCTTGAATTGAGCCTGTATATGCGTTTCAATTTCGCCAGAATTAATGTCAGAACTGTCTGACTCTAGGCTGAAAGACTCTAATCTTCCCGAAGGGTCAGAAACTTGACCAATTGCCAAGTGAAGCCGGGAATGCCACATATCATTGGGCGATGGACTCGAACATCCAAGTCGATGAATGCGTAGCAAAAGAGAATTAACCGGACCAACGGATCAAAGTCTTCATCTGCTTCCCGTCACCATAACCCAGCTGCCGTTTCACGACCTGGCAGGAGTCTTCAAACTTCGTTCTCATCATTTTCGAGCCTGCGCATTGATAAGCCCAAATTCGCTGAAGGTAGGTAGTATCCGGATAATGTCGACCACCTGCTATTTTCAGCAAGGTTAGCGTTTATCACTTCCGTACAGGGTAAGCCGAGACACTAGAGACTCCGCGTCACCAGCTTCAGAGTCCGGAAGCAACATGAAGCGGGGAGACCGTGACGGAAATACTTTTACGACTCCAGGTGAACGCTATCCATTACTTGTTCTTCATCGACTATTTCATAGCGTAGCAGCCTTTCATTGAGTGATTAGAATCGCCTGAGCGCCTTCATAATGGTATTCACCTCTCCGGAATGGGTGCCTTCGATTCCCTTCGGTATGTGCTTCCCCGCATCTGGACCGGCTAAGGAAATTGGGTACTCTTCGACCTTGGTTGCTAAGCAGCTGTTGCAGACATTCCCGACTCCATCACCGTCGGCGAGTTTATGAGGGATGAGCAGTATGGTCGCTATCCCCTCGCTACGGCCAAGAACCCCTACACCTGCGGTCTCACGGGTAAGACGTTCACTGCCGCTGAGGTGGTCAAGCGGGTGGACTGGATAGCTCGCGGACTTACGAAAAGGCTGGCTTTTGATCCCCAGGGAGGAACTGAGTGGGATAAGGTGGTGGGGATCTTCTCGTTTAATACGGTCAGTCCTCCCCACTCAGAAGTCTCCTTGAATTGACCTCTCTTTGGCCTGACTCAGTATCTATAGATCGACTACGTGCCCTTGACCCACGCCATCCACCGCCTTTCCGGCATTGTTACGCCTGCCAGTGCCGCATATTCAGCCTCGGAGCTAGAGCAGCAGCTCCGGTCTTCCGGGGCCAAGGCCCTCTTTACCTGTATTCCGCTGCTGGAAACTGCTCTGGCAGCATCCAAGGCAGTCGGAATCAAAGATGAAAACATCTTTATTCTTCCCTCGCCTGGTTTCGACAGCAAGGTGCCTTTCGACGCCGTTGATGACCTGATAGCAGAGGGGCAGAATCTGCCGGACCTCGCACCGTTGAATTGGTCCAAAGGACAAGGCGCACGGCAGGTTGCGTACCTCTGCTACTCCAGCGGTACCTCTGGTCTTCCGGTCAGTAAGCCTTACTTCATGAAGACCAACTCAACTAAAGAGAAGCATAGAAAGCCGTGATGATCTCCCACTACAACGTCATCGCCAATGTAGTCCAAAAGAGCATCTACGACAGCGTTGGTCGCAAAGCACAAGGCATCGAAACCCAGGTTATGCTCGGATTGCTCCCCTTCAGCCATATCTACGGTTTAGTTCCCGTTGCTCACGTTGGCACCTACCGAGGAGACGAGATTATCGTGTTACCACGCTTCGAGCTGAAGTCGTTTCTTGCAGCAGTACAGAAGTTCTGTATTCAGCAGATCAGCGTTGTGCCTCCGATCCTAGTTCAGATGTTGAGTCGGCAGGAGGAATGTGCCAAATATGATCTCAGCACCATTCGCTTCATATACACGGGGGCTGCGCCATTAGGCGGTGAGACCGTGGACGCCCTATTGAGGATGTTTCCTGGACGAAAAGTAGGCCAGGGCTACGGTAAGCCTCTGTTTCTATACCCCGTTCTTTAATCAGTTGTTCCTTACTGGTGATTCCAGGCATGACCGAGACCGCTACCGTGGTGGTATCGACGAGCGAGTTGGATGTCCTTGTCGGCTCATCTGGGTCACTTCTCCCCGGCATCAAAGCCAAGGTCATCGACTTCCTGGGCAATGAGGTGTTTGATTACGAAACACCAGGGGAGCTTCTGGTACAGGGCCCTTCTGTTGTCTTGGGCTACCTCAACGACGCGAAAGCCACAGCGGAGACCTTTGTGTTCGACGACGATGGCCGCTGGATCAAGACTGGCGATGAGGTCGTCGTTCGAAAGTCGCCCAACGGCCATGAGCATTTCGTCATTGTCGACCGCATAAAAGAACTCATCAAGGTGAAGGTATGTAGCTAACAAATTCCCCATATGTGCTCCCAACGTTTCACTAAACCTGTTCCTAGGGCCACCAAGTCGCCCCGGCTGAGTTAGAAGCTCACCTACTCGACCATCCTCTCGTCTCCGACTGTGCTGTTATTCAGGTCCCAGACGCTCACGCTGGCGAATTGCCCAAAGCCTTCGTCGTCAAATCTGCCAAGGCTAATGACGTGGAAGATGAAGAAGCTGTCAAGGCAATCCATCGCCACGTGGAGGAACACAAGGCAAGACATAAATGGCTTGCGGGCGGTATTGAGTTCATTGAGATGGTTCCAAAGAGTTCCAGTGGAAAGATACTCAGGCGTATGCTGAGGGACAAAGAAAAAAAGTCTCGTGAGGGCAAAGGTGCTAAGTTGTAATTAAGGAGGCTCACATTGGAGAGTCTGCTACCATGGACAGTTTGAATTACAGGTGTTTCCTTCTTTTTATAAACGGCCATTCACCGTCATCTTTTCCAGTTCTGCCGAGATCTTCAACGCTCGCCTAGTTGCCAAGTCCAGCAAGATTTCCTCGCTGCCTCCAGGCACTGTGATAGCTTTGACATCTCGCCAGATACGCTCAACTCTCTCTCCTCGGCCACCCCGGGTCAACCCGATACCGCCAATGATTTGAATAGCATCTCGGACGATATGCTCTAGAACAATGCCAGCGTGTGCTTTGAGCTGAGCTGTAGTTCCTGCAAGGAGGAATTCTCCTTCGGCGTGAGACAGTTGACTTAGTTGGTATATTAAGCTCTGAAGGAAGAATTAGCCTATTGTTTCCGATACGCTCAGCTTTTAATAGTTATGCTGGGTGATTTCGCCTCTTACCTCTATCCATGCTTAGAACTCTTCAGTCTCTCGACTCATATTCGCAAATTTGAACCGTATCACGGCTACGATATTGTCAATTATCAACACCATTTTGTATGATTTTGGAGCACAAGACCAAACTTACCGTGGTCAGTTAGCTTCTTTCCGAATGTTTTCCTACCCAAGGCATATCTATCGGAATTTGTAAGCGCCAATCAACTTCAATGGAAATTGGTGACGCACTTGATCGAGTCTCCTAAGCACACTCGTGCACATCTCGAAGCTTGCATTCCAACGAAGAGCCTCTATGTTCTGTAAGTGACTGCTTCTTTAGATGAGTGGAAGAACTTTACTCTGTCCACTGGCACTTGCAGATCATCAAACTCGACAAAGGCAGTGCCAGCGGCTGTAGACCTAGACATAGTCATATGCTTCGCGGAGACACCCTCGCCCCGGGGAGTAACAAGCAGAGTGAAGTTGCCACTAGCCTCCCTAGCCAGAGTAAGAAATACTCGGCGTACATGCCTGATGTGATCCACTACACTACATTTAGTGTCAGCTCGATACGACTGAGCATCAATGGGATATAAAGGTAAACGGCAAACCTTTTTCTGGCCATTGATTATGAAGTGGGAGCCGTCTTTGGAAAGAACTGCTTCGGTCTGAAGGCCTCGGACGTCCGAGCCAGCGTCAGGTTCCATGATAGCCAAGGCGATGCGTGATTTGCCCGATAAAATGTCGTGCAGAACCCTTTAAGGAGTCATGAGTCGATGAGGGTCAGACTTATGGCAGGGCAACGGCACATACCTTTCCTTCAAATTCTCAGAGCCAAACCTCGCGATGGCGGGAACGGCGAGTGTCTTGAATTAAGTCATAGATGCATGCTTCACCAAGGAAACACAGACCACTCACAACACCGCCAAGCAAACCATTCTCGAGTCTAGGAAATGTCAGCTTCGTTTGTTTCCCCAATGGCCAAGGTAGTATCTTACCCAATACCTCCAACCCGCCCAAACTCATCATGCATGATGAAATCGTGAAACCCATCCCATTCGCTGGCAGGGATGTTGCCGATTGTGAGATACCGCGCGCTCCAAGCAGCGCCCATGGAGGCCCCAGATGTTATGGGCATACGTAGTCCATCATCTGCCGCCTACTTGTAGAGTAAGAGTGGAATCGACTCAGACTTTTCCCACACGAGGACGTGGGGTATCAGATGCTGGCTTGTTATTAACACTACGGCCTTGGATACAGATGAACACAGAATTGCAACGCGTACCCTCTCGACCCAACATCTCATCCCGCGTCGAAGCCGACGATGGCTCTCTCGGTAGTACGGACTCGGGCATTCCCTGGCCCATGGTCCTTCCGCCAAGGGTAATGGAGAGCCGTATAGCCATTTGCTCTTTAAGTCAGCAGGAAGGGCAGATATTTTGATGATTGATTGACTGGTGAAGGAGTCTGTGTATCGAGCTTTGGGCCACTTGTAAGTTTTACTGTCTGCAAACGAGCTTTGACTTAGTGTCGCGTCGTGACCCTGTCGAGTGTTCCCGGAATCTGTCGTCAAAATTTTGGTCAGGTTCCGTCCCGACTCATCTCAATGGAACAACGGTGCTGAACCCCGCGTCCGACACAGTTCCGGCATGGAGCGGGTATCAAATGACGAATGAAGAAATGGCGATTTCATTGACCACTTATTCCTTTGAATGGGACTTTGTTTACTTTATTTGCTAGGGGCTACCAAGTAAACCTTCATTGCACAGGAGATCTACAACCATGATTGTCGACCAGATCATCCCCCAGTCAAGCGGCGGAGTGCTCCTCTGCATCGCGGCCTTCATTCTCATCAGAGCTGCAATCAATCGGTTTGGTGGCGGACTAAACAAGATTCCTAGACCTCGGCTTGCCGGACTTACCGACTTCTGGAGGCTTTTCGTTGTGTGGGGACGTCGATCTGAGTTGGTACACCTCGAGCTTCACGAGAAATATGGAGATATCGTCAGGCTTGGTCCAAAGACGATTTCTGTGGTAGATCCACAGGCCATCAAAATAATCTATGGCTTGAACTCCGCCTTGTTTTCTTCACTGGTTATAGAGTGTTTTCCCTTGCTGACAATTTCAAGTCGGATTTTTATCCTGTTCAACAGACGACCGCCAATGGAACCCCCACAAAGCATGTTCAATACCACCGACAGTAGACCCATGCCAAGCTCCGGAGAGCATCGGATGCCTACGCAATAAGTACTCTTGTCAATTTCGAAACTCTCGTTGACTCACTCTACCTCCACCGAATTTCTCAAACAGTTGGAAGAGCGATCCGCGGATTGATCCGACGATTCCGGGATATGCGATCTCGGCAAGTGGCTTCAATTCTATGCATTTGACGTCATTGGGGAGTTGACGTACTCTAAGCGCTTAGGGTTCGTCGACCGCGGCATCGATATAGACGATATTATTAGGAACCTAGAGTGGTTGTTAAATTACGTGGCTGTGGTGAGTCGTGTGATATCGCCTCCTCCAACTTTCTGTAAAACTGATTCATCGGCAGGTCGATCAAGTGCCATTCCTAGACCACCTACTACTGAAAATCCCATCAGACTCTGGCTATCTAAATTCAAGCTGGGAAACTCCACTTCTCCAGTTGTCGAGTTTGCCAAGAAACAGATGGCTAACCGTCATTCCATTGACGAAGAAGGCGGAGAGAAACTACCCAGCAAGGGTCCATCCAGAAAAGACTTCCTGTCTCGATTCACAGAAGCCAGTGTCAAAGACCCTGCGTTCATTAGCAAGGATCGTGTACTGGCGCTCACGGCTGCTAACATGTTTGCGGGCGAGGATACTACTGCAATCACATTACGAGCCATATTATACAATCTTCTCAGGAACCGAGGTTTCATGAAGAGACTGGTTGATGAGCTTGTTGGCGAAAACAAAGCTGACAGATTCGCGAGCGACGATGCACTTGTGCGATGGGATCAAGTGAGAGAACTTCCCTATCTCAGTGCCGTAATAACCGAAGCTTTGCGATGCCATCCAGCCGCTAGGCTTACGCTTGAACGAGTCGTTCCACCGCAAGGCATGACCGTGGTGAGACACCATCTACCTAGCGGCACTATTGTTGGCTGTTCAGCTTGGGTGATTCATCGCGATGAGAGTATTTTTGGACCTAATGCTACCGAGTTTCAGCCTGAAAGATGTTTATACAACTGCAGAGCGACAAGCCAAGATGAAGAACATGCTGTTTGCGTTTAGTGCAGGATCAAGAACTTGCGTTAGAAAGAACATTTCCTTACTAGAGATGTACAAGCTGGTCCTAGCTATGTTAAGGACCTTTGAGGTATGCGAGATATCAGTCAATTATTAACTACTCTTTACGGATAACTGACGCTTTTCATCCTCAGATTGAGCTTGTCGACCCAGAAGTATCTTGGACGTTGCACAATGCATGGTTTGTCAAGCAAAGCGGGTTTAGGGTGCGCTTGAAGGAGAGAAAGACGATTCTATAAGAGGAACTTGATAAGCAGAACGAATGGAACTAGTTAAGCACAGATGTAGTCGCGCTGAGCCTATTCCTTGGGCGAAAGGAGCGATGTGTCAACATGGGTTGTCAGGGAGCTCCGGGTCCGTGTGGTATTAATATGAGGTACTAGATCAACAAGAAATACAAATCAACATTTCAAGTGATTCTTACCTTCCAGTGACAGTAATGAGTCTCTACTCGGCTATTTCGATCGTTTCCTTTGTACATGGCACAGATGTGGTCTGGCAAGTCACGTGTGGTCCTTCTACCAGCATCATCGGCCGGAATATCTCTCCGCTGACGGCCCCTCAATTTGTAGTATTTGCACTTCGAGATTTGGACCTTGGAAACTTTCTAAAACTAGGTCCCTGATGCCTCTTTACACGTCGGTCTTTGGGAGATGGCATCTTATACTACACCTTATCGTAGTCGCGAACTTGATACTCGTGGTCGCTGCTTTGGACGGAGACAACCTCAGCCCATCCGACACCTTCGTGACGGAGCAGGACTCCAACAATCGCCAGTATGAAAACCCTGGGTTGCAATGTGGATTTCAACTGGATCAAATTACCCCAGTCCCTCTGAGAAAGTTCCTCGAGGAACTATTTTCATCGACCCCATGGTTGGACGCCTTGACATCGCAAATGTAAATTCGCTGCTTTCTCCGTCTACTATGTTCCTTCGTTCCTGCTGCTAATTAGGTCACAGCCCTTTGCTTTTTTTAATTTTCGGTTTTCATGTTATAGATGCGATGCAAAGGAACCCAGGTCGACGGAGGCAGAGACTACTTTTTCGGAGATTGGAAAGGGAGCTTGCCTTTGCTTGTGGAGAGATACTTCCTGTCTTGATAACGAGGCGGTTCGTTAATGTTGATCAGACCTGAGGTTCCTCAGTAAATGAATATCGGACAAGGCAATTGATTTGTATGGTACCGTGTCGCGCTTCTCCATCCTCGCTCAGCTCATGCGAGTCTCTTCATCTTCTGAAATGGTGGTAGCAAAACTCACTATAGCATTGATACAACTTATCTCTTGACCCTCAGCACTTCCTGCCATGCCTCTAAGATGGACGTCACTGAAGCTGTTTGTAGTAGATCATAAGCTCGGACCTAAGTGGCGCATCAAGTAGATTTGCAGATACGAATACTCTGTCCAATGCTTGAATTTGACGCCGTCCCCCTCCTGATATTGAGTTGAAGTTTTATCCCTCGATTGGCTCCCGCCCTTTATCCCGTTTCGTTCAAGCCAGACCAAGTTGAATGACTGGGAATATTACCTCACAGGCCCAGCTTTGACCCGGAGTGAGCGGCCATATTGATGGACTATAGCTACTATAACAACCCCGAACCCTACAATTCCAGCCTGCGTACCAAAGCTCTCGCCATATCCGACCTTGGCACCCCACGGCTGCTGGAAGTAGCCGACACCGAAGCCACCAGTTGCTCGCACAAAGTAGCCCAGCCGGAAACTTCAGCTGGAGCGGTCGGATAAGAGTCCAGGACATAAGCTGTCACGGCAAAGGATGCGGTCATGATGCCGAAACTGTGCAAGCCCCAGCCCATGATAACTGCCGCGACAGAAAGGTGGTGAAAAAGGGCCTGGCCAAGCACAGCGAGCCCGACGATCATGAACATGGAAGAGATGTATACTATGTTGAGAGGGGCTGCGGGTTCAAAAACACCGTGGTGCTTTTTGGCGTACCGGCGGGCGATGGCGTCGTTGAAGTAATGGCCAAAGATTTCTCCCAAGAGGATGCCGACGACGGGTGAAAAGTAGAGGAACCCAACGCTGTTGTATAATGAGTATCCATACCCGCCAAACTCGCGTGGTGTACCATACAGGATGGCTGTTGTAATGCTCATCCTAATTGCCCATGCAAAGAAGAGTAGACTAGATTATGACAAGTGAGTACAATGGAACCCCAGAACGGCGAGGCAATGTACAGCAGTGCCCACAGGCCAATCTTTCGGCACGTTCGTGGAACATGTCTTTGATAAATTCAATCGAGATTGTCTGGGCAGACGTGATGAAGAATCTGGTCAGAGCTCGCATGGCGTAGAAGGTGACGGAATTTGGCGACAGCGAGAACAAGAGTCCAAGTAGATTCGACCAGAAGAAAGTTGGAGCCCGTCCGATGAAGGAGGTTATTGAAACCCAGAGCAGGCCACCCAAAGCCCCAGAAGGCAAAGAAACCCAGGTCAGCGGATTATGATATTGGGCAGTCATTGTGGCTCTCTTACATCATCAAGACGTTGTGATGTAGTTAATCTCGTTGATTGTGCTGATGCTTTCATGCCACTCTGTAGCCTGCAGTATAATTGTGGCACTGCCGGCAGCCGAGGTGAAGTCCCCACAAAACGCTTCCTAAGCGATTGTGAGAAGGATAGCATGCTTCTTCCATGATGGCCAGTTCAGCTGATCACCAGGGTCGTCGATGGGTTGCGGGGGGAGGATGGTCTGAAGAAGGATGCAAATTAGCCGATAATTCTCAACTAGAGTCCAGGAATCGGAGAGGATTCTTGCATGTCCATCTTTAGCAAGGCGAAGAAGCGACTCCCCCGGCGTGTCAATGGTGACGAGAACACCGCCATCAGCTCTTGCGGACTGTGGGAAGGCTTCTACAGTGGGATGCTTCTTCAGTTTTTTATCGTTGGAAACGTCTTCGACGTCTGGTTTCCATTGTGCAAAAGCCTGATGTAGACAAGAGTAAATAGCCAGACTGTGGTTTCATTACTAGAGGCTTTGGATGATATCGATACACTGAACATCGCATACTTAGCATAGTCATTAGACGAAGATATGGGAAATGTAGTGATGAGGGGCTCCTATTTAACTTAGAGGTGGGACTTTGAAAAACGTTATTTAAAGACCCAATCACTCGTCGTTTTTTTATTTCGTGTTGCATCTCGAGGTGGAGACGCCTGCATTAATAAAGCTACATAACCTCTACGATGCATCTTTGCCACACATCTCAGGGATTTCCTCCTGCAATACCCAGTGTTGAATTGACTGAAACGCCTTTAATTCATACTTCTAACTGAATACCTGCATTATAGTGCATGCGCATAGTTATTCATTGTGTATTCGTCCAATGGCACGTCCCGTTACGTATTCCCGTATTCCTGTCCGAGGCGGAAATGCATAACCATCTCGGAATAACACACGGACAGCATTCCGCAATGTCGGTCATTCCATTTCAAGGACCAGGTTTTGATATTACATCTTCTTAGTCATCAAGGAGAACACTTTCAATTAACCGAAGGGGTCACTCCATATTAAAATGCTCAGCCACTATTAAATTCAGGGAGTCAGCAAGGCTTCCTTGTTTAACAGCCCATTCAACGAATCCCCTCTTTACCAATCAGGCTTGACTCGACGACAGAACTAACCATGCCTTCCAAATGTCAGCTCAACATTATCATTGTAGGGGCGGGCATTGGAGGATTAGGGGCTGCTATAGCCGTCACAAATGCAGGGCATCGTGCCACGGTACTGGAGCAAGCAACGGACTTCATTGAGGTGAGAATCACATTTCCAACAGAAGATCGTCTCAATTATCAATATTAACCACGTTGCCCACGGCTCAGGTTGGTGCCGGAGTTCAAGTACCCCCAAACGCAGCGAGGGAACTCATCCGATGGGGCATGAACGAGCAGATGGACGTCATCAGCTCCAAGCCTTCCCGCATCAACTACCGGTCCTGGATCACTGGAGCGACTGAAGGGTTCACCGACTTATCGAGGCATCGTGAGAAGTACGGAGCACCGTACTGGCAGGTCTACAGACCCGACTACCACACCGTCCTCCTCAACGCTGCCGTTGCAGCTGGCGCCAAAGTGCGCAAGGGACAGATGGTAGTTGAGTACAATCCCGACGAGGCATCAGTGGTGCTTGAGTCTGGAGAGATCGTCTGCGGTGATCTTATCATCGCGTCTGATGGCGTCAAAAGCATCGCGAGAAATGCAGCAGGAATAAAGACTGAGCCGCACGAGACAGGCGATACCTGTTTCCGTGTTGTAATTCCCAGGGAATACCTCACCAACGACCCTGAGCTGGCTCCGTTAAGCGAGGATCCCAACTTTGAGCAGTTCTTGGGTCCAGATCATCACATCATTGGGTACGTCTTGATACTCCTGTGCGCTATTTGTTGTGACATTCAGCTCATCGTACGTCCAGATATAACATGCAAAAGGAGAAGACGTTCAATCTTCTCATGGTCATTCCCGATGATCGCAAGATGAAGGGTTTCAAGGCTCCTGCCAATGTTGCCGAGGTGCGAAATGCCTATCGAGGATGGTCACCCATGTAAGTGCACTGCTTCACTTCACAACTGTTTAACGCTCACACCATAGTCCAGGATCCAAAAACTCCTTTCATTTCTCCCCGAAGAGGTTGAGAAGTGGCGCTTGACCGACCTTCCTGCCATGACCAACTGGGTTCATCCAGGCGGCAAGATGGTTCTCATGGGCGACGCCGTTCACGCGACATTACCGTATCTAGCTCAGGGCGCTGCCATGGCAATCGAAGACGCCGCCGCTCTGGAATCGATTCTCTCTCACCTAGAGTCCAAAGACGACCTCCCTAAGCTACTGCACTTCTTCTACAGGGTAAGAGTAGGTCGTGTACACGCAATCCAACGGGGCAGCTTCACCTACAGGTTCTTTATCCACATGAAGGACGAGGACATGCTCGCCATGCGACGAAGTGTCTTCAAGGCTGGTGATTACCCCAGCAGCCCAAACCTCATGGGCAATACCATATTTCAAGACTGGTTGTATGGATATGACGCCACTGCGGACGCGGCCCAGAAGTGGGAGAAGGAGAAGGACGGGATCATCGCGCGACTGTAGTATACCAAGCCATGTTCATTTCTACTCTCATATAAATCTAAACATTTCCAAGCAGCTCATCTAACATAACTTTTCCATGACATCTTCTCCAAATCTGAGACTCGACTTGAAACAATGCCAATACGTGTTTTCCCAACAATCAAGGTCTTTGTCTACGGTGGTTGAACGCTGTAAGTGTGGAGTGCTCTGTCTAGGTAGCGAATGATGCTATGACTACCCTAATTTAGCTTGCAGTATACTCATAGGGTTTGATGAACACAGACATAGTCCGTACTAATTTTAAAAGAACTTTCCTTTCAATCGATTACAATGGCTGTGCTCATTTCCCTTCTTTCATCTCCTATTCCAGGCCGTGTTTCGTCGCAATCCCTAATTAAGATCCAACACTATTTCAGCTATGCAGGTGAGACGAGAACAACAATTGCTCGCTCACTCTTTGTCTATTGATGCATTCATGTACCAACCCACGGAAAAAATCGTCACCAGGTGTCGTCCCAGCCATGTTCTATAGCTGGTACAACGGTCAAAGCTGGGTAGACGATTGCAACAGCTTGGCATTAGATATAGACTAAATGACAAACATCGACCTTATCTTGACTCAAGACGAGGAGGTATGAGGAGACCCTTAACTATTTCAATCATCTAAGACATAAATAAAACGACCGACTATTCAGTTAAATACATGACATTCAGCAAAGAAAAGAGCACAGTAGGCAGTGTGCTTCATGCACTGCTTTGACGAATCTAGCTCAACTCTGCAGAACAACGCTGTACGAGCCATCAGCATCATTCGAGCTGCTAACAAGGATGCCAGGCTTGGCTCCGCAAATCTTGTTGAGGCCCAAGCTATCGCATACGTTTCCCTTTGAGCTCGTCGTGACGACAGTGCCCAGCTGGGCCTGGGGCTGGAACTGGACATAACCGATCTTGCCTTGAGGAATCAACAGACCCTCGGCTACTGCATTCGAAGTAGCGATGGAGACGCTCACTCCAAAGCCAAAAGAGGCCATTCCGCTGGCACCGTCTTTTCCTGTGTCTCCGATGGTTGCTCCAAACGTGATGTCTTCGGAGATGGTGTCCGTGACCGTGACCGTGTCGGTGAAGGTGACTGGACACGGGCCTCCACTGTTCCGGCAGTCGATGGATGCCGAGTTTGACGCCTTAACTCCATTTCCCAGACCTTGGCGACAGTTGACGCAGAGAGCCTTCAAGGAGCCCGAGTCTGCGAGGGACTGGCACGTGGTAGCATCCAATATGCAGCTGTCGGGAGGGTCGAAGGTCTGGCTTTGTCGCTTTACGAGGGGTTCGTTTTCCGGTTCCTCGAAGTCCGATATGTCGTTGCGGTAGATGACTGGGACGCGTCGGCCAGTGGTACTGAGAAGGAAATCGCCCTTCTCGTCGGTGTGAATCACATCCAGACCTCTGGTGTCCGGTTGCTTCTCAGCGACAGGAGCTCTCTTGGGCAGGGTCGGTGGCGGGTATGAACGCTTCGCAAACATTCCCGGGCAATCTATTCCCGTGTTGCAGAATGACCACCAGATTCGATCCGACAGGTTCGGCAAGTCATAGCATCCATTCTGCTGCTCCAAAGCGATGATCTCTTGACCGCAGAGCTCGCCATCAGGGGGGCCCTGTCTTATCGTCACCGATACAGTGGATGGCATCCCTTGAATCTAACCCATACATATTAGTCCTTGACCACATTATGCATCATGACGAGTCAGAAGGAGTCGTAGTGTGCGTACCTCGTATCCTCCAGCAGGTCCCTTTGGAAATGCACCATCATTAAACGCGCACGAGCCCACAGCGAGCGACCCGGGCGAAACGAGGGTCACAACACCGTTTCCAGAGCCACAGCCGTTCGGATGGAAGTAAATCGCTGCGCACATTGTGACTCTGAGATAAATGTCAGTCAAACACTCAACTTTGCAAACTGCGGTCACTGACTTGGACTTTAGGTTGAAGGACGAAGGCTTGTTATTGTAGTGAGTACGTCTGACTTGATGTGTGGTGGCTGTCGTAGCTTGCTCGAATGTGTCAAAACTTCATATGCTGAAGAGGAATCAGCTCTCTTTATACATGACTGGAGGACATTAGATATTGCACCGAGACGTATCAAGGTGTATATGAAGCTGGACTTTGTCGTGTAATTGCAATTGCATGTCTCTTCTAGGCTTTTACACCTTCGCATACACCAGTTGCCGAATAAGGGATCAACTCTGCACTTTGGTCGATACCATTTGCCAAAAAGGGAATAGTTAATAATAGATAGATAACTAGTCTACAAGATTACATCATAAAAAGGACTGCTGATGCCTAGTTCCCTGAATGACGTGAGTTTCTCACGCAGCCGCCTCGTAAATACGGATTTGCGCTGATCATGTATGGATCTAGAGATTTACCCCTTCCGATGACCCGACTTAGTCAGTGATGTCAGCAAGTGGTCCCCATTCGATGCCCGGAATGTCGGCAACTGATCTCTCCAGCCCGGCCTGGTGTGCAGCCGACATGTCTTTAATACTTCTTGTGACTTCATCAATGACCAGCTGGAAACGAGTATTCCCACCGGAAAGATTTTCGAGACTTGACATCTAACAAAAAAGTGGTGTCACGAAACACCTGATGTAACGTACTACGTGATGTGACGAAATACATAGTGTAACGAAACATATAAAGCAGCGAAATACGTGGTGTGACAAAATACGTAACGAAGCGAAATACTCGTTGCGTCGGAATATAGTACAGAACTGATAGGGCTCTTATGGATCCTTGTAAGTAGTTCTAGGTAATTGCTTCAAAGGACTACAAGATTCAAATTTATCATCAAGAACCGTCACGGGTTTGTGCAAATAGATCCATGTCAGTGAACATTCGGATCTAGAATGCCGTGTTAGATGGAATCTCCCGCGTCGGGCGAAAAATGTAGGGGTCGGGATGATAAATCTGTCAATGATTTTCGCCCCCTATGTGATGATCAATCCCGTTTAGGCAGTACAGAGTAAGCAACATAGAGCTGAAAGCTCTCTCATGTAACAGCAGAACCATCTTTCATCTCACGTGAGATGAAAGACTTTTTGCCCAAGACAAAAGTGCTGGATACTCAGTCTGCCTAGTACCAAGAAGTCGAAGCGTTGGATTTCCATCCTCCAATCCTGGTACTCGAGATGCCGAGCGAACCGGAGTAGGAGGCTTCATGAATCTATAAGATAGGCTAGAACTACAACAAACCATGGAAATCAAGCCCCAACCCGTCTTGAAAAGCATCCCATACTTTACAGCCACCTCAAACAACCAAAGACCCGAAATTTGAACAAATCTTTCTCAAGATTCATGTAAGAGCCTCAGATCAGATATTCATACAGACTTTAATCAGCTAACACTCACCTAGCATGCGTCTCATCTCTATTGTTCCCTTGGTGTCCGTTGCAACAGCTCTCGGAATCAACTGCAGAGGAAACGCCAACTGTGTAGGGACACCGGAATGCAGATTGGCCGACATCATCTTGCAGGTTAGCCAGTTGGATCAGAGCCAGAGCTTCAACCCCGGTGAACACATCGCCTGCTGCGGAATTCCTGGCGGCCACATTTGTGCCTTCACTCAAGACTGGTTTGACCCTATTACAGCTGGCCAGGCCCTCGGTATGCTCCAAGGCTTGGAAGCCCATGGTTGTGGCCAGTGCGGAAGCATTCCGTTCAAAGACAATGAGGTTAAGGAGGGAGAGTTGACAGTGAACTGGGTCAGTGGCTAGATGATTATAAGAGCTTGGTAACATTTCAGAGAATGATGATTCATTTATTTCCTTAGTCTATGGAACGAGGATGTATGATTTGTTGACTGGATTCTCTCGATTGACTTCCAACTTTGTGTCTAAGAAAACGGCCTCGAAGGATGCAATCTCTCAGCTCGCATATTTCCAGGGGCTGAAACCAATGACAGCGCGATATCTAGATACTCTTAAGTTGTGCTCAGAAACAAATATAGCTTTATAGACCGGCGCAAGTATTGTGCCTAGTTTGGCTAACGAGACAACGTGACAAATCCACAACGGGGTGATTGACAGACATGCTCGTTTCCTAGGGTTTACTATTTTGAGAGAGAACCTACCCCTAGATCAGTGACTTACGGTTCAAAGCCTCGGTAGACGAAGACGGTGTGACCTAAATGTTCCGCAAGTCAATGTTATTCCTAGCTCGTCACAGGGATGAAAGCATGTGAATGATTAGTGATAGCGGAAAACTTACGTCAGATTCGGAGACTTTACTACTGCGTAGTGTATGATTCACTTATTCCTTGATCCTTATGATGCTTCTCTCAGGCGCTAAGATCCATAGGCTATCTTTTCAAACTAACGACAGAAAGAGATCACATCATAAAGGTCCCAAGCTCAGTTAAAAGAATTATCTATACGATAGCATACTGAAACAATACCGACGATTGACCGATGAATACCCTGAAGTCTGAAACGTTTGCAGCTCCAGAAGATTCAGAATTTCCGCAGACAACTGCTTTGGCTTTTGCAACTGGCTCACTGGACCCCTACCACAGTTTGTTCTAAGACTATTTACCGCTGAGTTTGCCAGCGGTTCTGCGGATGCGTAGTGATGCGTCCGCATTGAATCTCTAAATAAATGAGCAGCATCACTTAATGGAATATTCACCGATAAACAGTTAAACCTTGTTGGGAATGAGAAGCAATTTTTAGCTATATGCAGGGCTCGAGGACGAATAATAGACCTAGCATTCCGGCTCTCGCTGCCCTATCGTCCCGTTTCCTCGCTTATGATCCGTTACTCAGGTTAGGCGGTCGAGCCATCATAGTGAACCCAGTCATGAACAGAGAGCAGAAAGCTACAGTCGGTGTATCGTGGTCAGGCACGTCGCTATCGGACATCGCAGCCCTCAAAACGGCACGACCCTCTTCTCGGTCTTCCTCCTTATAGATTTTCAGCTATAGTCCTTCAAAAATCTATATTCGCCACCATAGCGTTCTTTCAGCCATGTCTTTTCAGCATCTGTTAGACCATCAGTGGCTGCATCCGTCGCGGCCTGCAAAGCGATGAATTTCTCCCGCTCGCTGTTCGGCCAGAAGGCGTGTATCAACATGATCCCCTGCTGGTTCAAAGGCGAAGGCCCAACCTTGGGACCGACGGGTGGGCCACTGAGCCTGACTTCAAAGAACCTGGCGCGGGTGAGAGGCTTGAAGTAGGCCACGGAGCGACCGTTGGAGCGACTTATGATGAAACCGGATTGATCAGACTGTGAGGAGATATCTTGGATTTTGTAGTCATCCTCAACGGGCCTTCCGATGATGTTGCAGAGAAGACCTGGGGCGTGCAGTACGTTATTCAGGCGGAGGATGCCGTGTGCACGCGGACCGGTTTTGGTCGGATCGGTCTTGGTGGGGAGGTCGACGGTCCCGATGCCGACGACCTGCGTTGAGCCACCCATGATATCGTTAACGAAGGAGTTGAGGGGTGTATAATCATCGCCAAACCAAGAGCGATCCTTGGCGGCACTGACTTAGTCAGAGATGAACATGGAAGAGCCAGGAAAGTTACCCACTGAATGTCGGAATTGTTGGACCAAATCCAAGAGGGGCAAGGTAGCAATGCGTTAGACGATGCCATATTGACGCGAAAAGCCCTTGGATACTGCTCAAAGAAAAGTTCCTAGATGAAGAGACCCTGAAGCCAGCGACGAGGTTGATGGCAAGTGTTTATTAGAATTCGAATGGTGAAGGAGGGAAACTTGGAACCCGAGCTATCAAGGTCCTAGTTGTCGCATTGCATCGCGTTCCATCGGCTTTCACAGTCTCTCGCGACAAGCTTCCGAGGCCCCAAAAGCTATTCCTTTTGACCTCCCTCAACAAACCTTGATACCCTCAACAGCCGAGTCATCCTATGTTACATTCTGGGATCATCGTGAGACGCTCAGAACATCTTCCAGACCGGCCACTAGGAATCCTGTCGCGACGAGGTCTCAGACCTCCGGACCTGTGGGTGCCGGAGGCCGCCCTCATTTTCATCTATAAGATCGATCCCTAGCCCTTCGTTAGATAGAAAATTAAGAGCTCTTATCCCATTGATCCCTACTATCAGATGCAGTACTAGTGACCTCATAGCTCCGGAACATGACATCCCGAGGAATCCTTAGAAATGGACCTCGTAACCTGCATGAGTTACCGGTTGTATTTATCCTTTCGCGCATCGACTCACCTTCTTGATCCTCGACAGGGAACTTTGTGTTGGGCCTAATTATTCCGATTCTTTAGTCCTGCATCTGCACTAAAAAATCTAGACTGAGAACTCCTCCAACATGCCGTAAGTATCCCTAGTGGTAGCTTCGGTGGTTCCAACAACATCCTTTGCCACCCTACAACTACAACCGACAAGACGAGCTTCGAGATCTCTACATGTATAAAACTAAGGTATAGATATAGAAACAGTAGATGTCATTATTATTGATGCTAGCCTGACTAGCTTGCCTTTTCCAGCTCATTTCCCTCAAATCGGTTCCCCCTGTGTGCTGGTTAAATTCGGCACTGGCGCATTACATCGTGTTCCATCGGCTTTCTCAAAGTTTTTCATAACAAGCTTCCGTGGACTCAAAAGCAATTCCTTTGGACCTCCTTCAACGAACCTTGATGCCCTCAACAATCTAGTCATCCTAGATGAGACGTTCCCCTTCATTTTCCGTCATCCTAGATGATACGTTTTCTATCCCTTCCTAGGAACCAAAATATACATATAATGACGCTCCTTTTCCGCTAGAATAGATAGAAATCAAGAGCTTTTATCACATCTGAGGCATCCATCTCATTTGCGGGAGCCGTCGTACTGCGTGTGGTTCAGTTGCTGGTAACGTTTACGCACTCATCAGTCTGTTGTTATTTTTGAGAACGGCGAAAAGTCAAGAATCCCCGTGCAATTGAACTCGTCGGCGACGGCCACCAGATCCCAGATCCCAGAGTTGCTCCGAATACACGGGAGCAGCTTTTCTACATTCGGCCACAGTTAGGCAATATCTTTCGACCTCTTAACTTTCCAACGCGAACTCCGAGCCCAATTGTTCCAAATACCAAATCAACCTTGTCTTGAATACTTAACACCAAGCAATTTATATATTGCTGGACCTCTCGCTTTAGGAGGTCTCTGGAAAGTCTCGTCTTCTTTCCACCGGCGCACTAGTCCCTCACAGCCATGAAACTGACCACCATAAGCATATGGACTCTTTCTGCACCCACAGAAAAAGACGGGCACATCTAAGCGAACCCTTGAAGAAATTGTCCTGCATGTACGTAGTAATCGCCTGAAGTATGTCCGTGCGTGCCGTTGGCCGTCCGCCTCGTAATTCGGGGCTGATTCCGAAACAGGCCATGACATCCGCATCCAGATCATCTGATAGGCTAAAACGAAACATCCGCATACGAATGTCAAGAAGCGGCATCGGTTCGATCGGGTAACAGGGAATCAATCTATCCAGACCCACCGTTGGTCGAAACAATAGTGCAAGGTACGTCGCCATCTTAGCGCGAGGAAATACGGCACACCAGATTCCCACCTCCTGATGAATGTCCGAGCCTCGCTCTCCAACCTGAGCTAAGCTGCGGTCACCGGAAACGTCCCCATGACTATGGAGCTCGATATCATCCCGCGGCTTTGTTATGTAGTCCTGTCTAGATGAAGTGTCTCAATATCTGGCTCGTAATGTTGCTGCACAAATTAATTGTATCTCTGCGTGGGCTGTTTCTTCGCTACAGCGGAGTTCGGCAACGCGATGGATGAGGCGAGTAATTTTATCAATACGAACAAAGTTGGAACGTTTTCCGAGGGAAAATGCTCGGGCCACTAAGAGCATTGTCCCGCTGCTATAGTTCGTATCTAGACTACAAATGGTTAGACGATGGAAACGGTGGGATGTGGAACCAGCGGTTCAAATGGTCCGATTTAGAATAAGAACAAGGATCAGTGAAGAGGGCCTTCGGCTCGCGAATTGCACCTTGGAAAGTTCTTAAGACGACCGTCTCGCAGTTCTCGGCGAGTGTAGTTTCTTACTTGTCAACCATTCTTTCACTCCATCTTTTCTTTCCACCCACATTCACTCGTTCAATACCATTCGGAGTAACCTTGCCGTTACTTGTACACTCTTTTGACCATCTCAGTCAACCTTGTCATTCTTTGATCAGACAGGATCTATTGCAAACTCTATTCGCTTTCAACTTCCACCTACAACATGTTGAAGAACCTGATTGTTCTGGGCAGCCTGCTCAGCCTCGCCCAAGCTGGTCCTTGCAAACCCGCCTCAGTCAGCACTTCCGACTCGATCACTGTGGCTACTACTACTACTACTGCCGCTCTTGATACTACGAGTACCGCGGTTGTTGACACTACGACCACCGAGGCCATTGAGACCACCACCACTGAGGCTGTTGAGACCACCACCACCGCTGCCGTCACCACCACCTCAGCCGCCGAGACGACCAGCACGGTTGACGAAACTACCACGTCTGCTCCGACTACCACCAGCTCTGCTGCGACCACGACCAGCTCGGTCCCATCTGAGCCCACCGCGTGTGCTATTGATCCTCAGTGCCCGGCCTCTGGATGGAACGTTGACTACTATGCCAACGTCTTCGAAGAGGGTTACGGAAACGATGAAATGACGGTCGATGCCTCATATTACCTCACCGAGGGCCTGAGCCCCCTCGATTCGTCTGTGACCGACACGACATACTTCGCCCAAGACTACATGTCTGACCTTTCTGGGTATCCTCAGACTTTCCCCAACCGCAAATACCCTGGCAAAGCTTACTACGTGGGCTACCGGCGTACCCTTAATGGCGGCATCACTGTAGACGCCAACAGCTTCACGCTGGTCTACCAGGGTTACTACCAGGCTCCTTCCACCGGCACCTACGAGCTCTGCATCCAGGCCGACAACGCAAACACCCTTTACTTTGGCGAGGGCAATGCCTTCAACTGCGGCACTGGCGAGCCCTCCGTGGACGCCCCTGCGCTCGTCCTGGCGGCTACTGGCTACCACTTCAACAACCCTGTCCGCTGCGGCAGCGTCTCCCTTATCAAGGGACGCAACTACCCGGTGCGCAACGTCATGGGTAACAAGAACGCTGTTTCAATGTTTGAGTTCACCATTAAGGCGCCTGGAGAGACGGCCAAGCACAGCTTTCCTGGAAAGGCGTTCCCTGTGTCGTGCGGTCTTAGCAAGTAAGATGCCTGATGAGCGCGTCGGCCTGAAGAACATCACGAGGGATGTAGTTGAGGGAGGGATGTCGTATACGTTCAAGACCACTCATGTTAGATATCTCGTTAATTTGCTAATTTTAATACTTATTAAACCATTACTGTTCTGAGAGGGCGAGCATCTACATTGGGTTTGTGTTGGACTAGAAATATAAGTAAACTGTAGTTGCCTAGAGTCTTGACGTGCTCATTAGTGCAGGGATCCTTCCTCGTCGCGAGTACGGAGTACAGAAGTCTAAATGACCAGCGCTGCCGCAACCCTCAATCCGCGCCCCGATGCGGCTCTTTTGGATCATTAGGAGGACATCCCGGGGCTCCTATACGTCACGAATTTGGACGGCTTATACACATGATCCTTCGCCGCTTTTACTCAGGCTGGCTTAGGGCTAGCTCGGTCCAAACTCAGGTTGAGCCCAGGCGGCAAAGTATATAGTCCGGTAGGCTCAAGTTGAGTGAGTACATAGGATACCCAAGCCGTGAACAGTGAATTCGGAGATGACGAGACCTGGTCCTAAGGCCAATCCAAGCGTGATGCTTGAGTTGGTGCTGTTCTCGGTGTAAGTTCCGGTGAGCCCCTTGGGTGAGGACGTCTCATCTCACCCAACCTCCTCAACGGCGGTCAAGAGAGCTTCAATCACAAATTTGAGCCCTAATTGGACCTTTTCCGTAGACATCCGTTTTCCGGCCGTCAGAGTTGATGTTGTCGCTTCGGGTGGTTTCCCCCGGGACACCGGCGGAGAAGCCGAAAGAAGAGGTAAATGTGTCTGGTTTCATCCATTGGCGAGTCTCTAGGGACAGAAGGCGGCTCCCAAGAATCGCCTCGCAAAAGGCGAGCATGAAAGTGTTGGAAAACATTCTGTCGACGCTAGAATTCTTATGAGAGGTTACCGAGAATGAGGAAAGAATGGTGAAAGCCGTCTCCCGTTGCTTCATACCATGCGTTCAAGAAGGTGCTTCATAACGGGCCAACCAGACATTGGCGAACATCTAGCAGATGACATAGCATCAGGTACAATGCCAGTTCACAGGCAAGATGAGTCGGCTCAAACCTCGTCTATCCCGGGGCTTCCTCGTATGGCATTGTGCATGATAGTTCAACCTCAGCATTTCAGCTCCCTCACGTCGGCGGGGCTTGCCGAACTATTGCCAATGCCCGAGGCGAAAAGAAATGACCAATTCAACGAGATGCGGGTCTTCTGCCTGTGCGTGATTTCAACAGCCCTATGAATAATACTCTGATTTATGCGGTGTGCTGAATGATCGGGGGCTGAACGATACGGGGCTGGCTGATATGTGAGGGGCTAGCACTAAGACTATTGAAGTAGCCCGGCCATTTCGGTTAGGCCAACCGGCCATGTGGAAACGACAATGGTTACGCTTTTTCGTACTTATTTATACACCTCTTTCGCCCTGAACATTGTCACATCTCTCACTTCTAACTCAAAATGATAAGCAACGCTTTGTTTGCAGGAGCTCTCTTGCTGGTCGGCTCGGCCGTCGCATCATCACCTCGTCAACGGTATGAACGCGGGACATGCAATCGCGACAATTTGTTCCGATGCTTCATTGACCAGCGTTACACCGTGCAGGCCAGCGAGTTTTGCTTGGGTCTTTCGCCTTTCACGGTGACAGTCGCTACAACAACTGCAACCACGTTAGGACACACCCGTACCTTCGTCAGACGCGTTTCTGAACTGACCATTCCAGAACCACGAGTATCGACAAACAAGTCACACTGGATACAACGACCAGCATCGTTACTTCTACCACCACTGTTTTCACAGAAACAATTCCTACGTCAACTACCACGTTTACACTTGGTATCGTAGCTGTGGCCAAGCGAGATGTCCCTGCCAGCCCACCGAAATGCATGACGAACGGCGTCACCTACCCTGCTAGCCGGATCACATCGGCCTGTTCCTGCATCGACGTGCCGGCTTCTACTGTCAGTGCCACAAACACTGTGAGCATCGAGACTGTGACGCATGTAAGCTTTCTCCCGAGGCTGAGAGGCCATTCCAAGTAAAGATGGAAGGCTGATCGTCACGCCACAGACCATCACCTCGTACATCACTGCTTCAGCCACGATAACGACCTGGACAACCGTCTCCACAGCTACGACTGGTGGGGTTCTTACAGTCACCGTTGGTCCGCCAGCCTCAACGAACCGAATCGTGAACGGCGACTTCGAGACCAGAAACGCAGAAGGTTGGGAGCTGGTACCCGAGAGCTGGAAAGGTGCAATTTCAACGTGGAACGCTGTTCCTACCTTGGGAAATTGGTCCTACCTGGTCACCGGCTCGAGTCAGGGCACTGGCTCGTTGCGTCAAGTTCTGCCGGTCTATCTGGAAGCAGGACGGTATCGCTTTGGCCTCGTTTCTTCGCCCTTGCCATTCCCTCAGCAAACGGCGGGTTGGGGCAACTCGGCGGTTTTGGACATTGCGAACTCAGCCAAGGGCACCAACATTACAGTTGCTTTTGCCGGGTCTGGGGTCAGGGCGATTGTTGGAAGGGTTGTTGCGATTCAGTTCAACCTATTGTTTGACATCCCTGAGAACGTGGCTGGATATACCCGAGTTTCTATTAGGTATCTTACGTCTGATCCACCTGCCGCCACTATAGATGGCATTTCCCTACGAAAGGCAGACTAGAAGAGACTGTCAATTCTAATCACACACCCGTTGTCCCATGATTAGATCCTCTAGTCTCTCCAGGGTTGGTTTGAACCGTCCCTCTTCGGCTTGCGACACCTTCATAGCTAGTCTAAGTCTAAGCAACGTTGTATCAAAAACACATTTTGGTACAACTAGGTTCCTAATTCACGACCACGTTTGTTCCGCGCATAGCTTAGTAGGTATTCAGCGCGCAGTATCGTGCCATGTCCATCTTGAAACAGCGACTCGTTGGCACAGCGTATGAGCTAAGAACGCAGGTTTAGCCGGTGATGGATGCCAGTCATATTACTGCAAAGGACGAGCCCAACACCGGGGCTGGGACGATAAGTCAGCTCTCTATCTGGTTGGAGTGTGAGTGCGACAAGGTCCAGTATATACACTTTTGTTTCGCCTCTATATCGTTTCTTTGACGACAACAGCTTCAATCCTGACAAATTGCAGAAGAATAAAAAGAAATTGAAATTGAATATTCCCCAGCACACTGCCTGACGCCCTAGTTGTAGCGTGGGAGGTTCGCAAGTCTTACGGATCGACAATACACAGCCTGGTTTCAGCCACACTGGAGCCTCTATGCATCCTCGCCGTAGTCGCTGCCGCATTTCAGTTCGTCGGTTTCGACCAGCGACTGTTCTCGGAGACTTGGCACATCTATCGCTCTGCGTCGGGTCAGAGCCTGGTGCTGCAAAATCTCTCGGCTGTTCCAACCGACATCTCGCACCTCTCCACGGCTGTCAAAGAGACCCTTGCAACTCGAAAGTATGGTGTCTCTCTGGAGATGCCGATAGAGAATTACTCCGACTGTATGCCGAGTGTGATGCCATCGCCCCGCAGGCCTCACAGTCCGGCCCAAAGTTAGCTCGGTCTTTCAAAGGAACTAGCCCATGACAAGCAGGCAGTTAACCGAGCAGTTTTTCGAGAATACGGGCCAAGATCCGTTGGAGAATGCTTTCGAGCTGCACTTAAGAGCTGGTGGCAGCGGAGATAAATCGATGAGATCACCGACCGTCTGGACAAGGCGCATTAAGGAATTATAATGGTGGCGACTGTTTCAATCTGGTATGTTCCCCATTTACCATCCATAGCCTACTCCATCTCACTACTTGTCTCGCCAGGTGCCACGTACAAAACACCAAAAGCTGGGAACAGCACTTCAGTGATAAGCTCGACACCATGATAGGGATGCTGACTCAAACTCCGGAGACGGCTGGACGTTCCGGACCAGAACAAGGACATAGTCAGAACGAAAGGGCAGTCGAGGTGACTGCCGCATACTCGATGCGCCGCAACAGTGTGATGAGTCAAATTAGGAAACGAATTTGGAGTGCTGACTGGGGGCCCGATGTGTCACTCTTGGCCTGATTCCCGAAGCAAACAAGCGTGTCCGCCGAAGAACTGAACTCGGTCATCTGTGACAGTCTCCGTTTTGACTACCCCCTAGATCCCTGGACCTGAGCCAGGTGCGGACATCACTGAAGCGCAGACTAGGTGCTCGAACAAGGGGCATTCTGGAGCTCGTACCCCAAATGCAATCTGTCGAGTATCTTCACAGGACGGCAGCAGAATGGATAAGCCAACCCGTGTCTGGGAACAGTTGCAATCCGTGAACCCCTCAAATTTTGACGCTCACTTCTGTCTTTTTCAGGGACTATTCTTGCCGGGAACCCGTCACAAATAAAGCAGTTCTCCTCCCTAGGTAACCCGAAGTTCTGGGATGACGTGGTAAAGACGCAGCATTATGCATCCCACGTCGGTCCGAAAATCATCTCAGATGTCGCTCTCACTGCTGTGGCTGACCGATTCAACGACGCCTCATCGAACTATTTTGCATCTTTTATGGGGTTGGAATCGTACACGAGGCTACCTCGGCCATCATACGATTCTATGCAGACCCAAAACGTAAGGGCAAATACCTTCGATAGGTTGGCTGCTCAGTTTATTATTTTGCCCTACGTTCGCTGTAAATTCAATGAGAAACCACTCCGTTTCCACACAGTTCCCTCGAAACGATCAACACCCTTGCTCGAGCAAGATGTTGTCGGCCATCGGAGGTACTGTGGCGTCCCACTGTCAATCATCAACCAACCGAACATGCCAGTTCTCCCCTATTCTTAAAGACTAGCAGTAGTTGAGTTTCTTCTTGAACGAGGTGTACGGCAACCTGAGATTGTATCTTTGATTAACAACACAAGGTCGATCAACAATGACGAGAGAGGCAATCTGACTGGAGAATTTGCTCTGTACTTGATTGACGTTACGCAGCTGTTAATACACTATTGAGTAAGTGGGGAGAAGAGAAGCTATATAAAAAGACTGCTTGGACTAGGGTGATATTTGATAGCTATTACATGCAACTGGGCTTTGCTGGATGGAGAAACTAGATAGTGTACTATTAGAGTACTAAGCACGGAATGTCTTATGATAATGAAACCAGGATTCGGATTGTAAATTAAGTTTTCTTTGTGCCGTTGAGTCATAATAGGGTTGGAGGTTGATGTAACCTTACGGCAAAGTTTAGCGAGTCTGTCAGTATTGAAAGTGCATCCCATACCTTCATCTCAATTCGATCACATCTCAGGACGAAATCTAATGGACAAAAGCTATTAATTTACGGACACCCTAGTGAAAAGGAAAGTCTTTTGATACATGATTTAATCAGGGAGGAATAGGAAACGTGCCATCTGGTGTGACTAGGCCGCCGACGGCATCAAGGTTCATCGAGAGAGGTAAAAAAGATCAGTATTTAGAAGACCAATGGGTCTAATAAGCTTGTATTATGGGGGTACCTTATGGTAGCCTATGCAATGCCACTTATTTAACTGGCGCCTATCCCAATAGCCATTCTCGAACACTCATCTCAACGACCATTCTTCAACACTCACCTTACCAGCTATTGTACAGCACCTATCTAGAAGAATCATGAGGCCAGTTAGCCTCTGCAGTCTGGACCATCGGGTCGAGAAGAAGAGCATTCTAATGCTGAACATCACTCGTCTCTACCTCAACTATGTTGAAAGTGTAGTTCCAGCCAACATCTCCTCCAAGCAAGGCAACAAGCGGCTACCACTTGAAATATGGCACATCATCTTTGAAATGGCAGCTCTGAACGATAAGTCCCACAGCTATACCCTTGTTCAGCCCCAATCTCTCAAGCAGAGCAAGGCCGGTTTTACTACGCTCCTTTGCGCCGAGATTCCAGAGTGGAACACATGCGGCAACCTCGAAGATCCCCACCTTGTCTGGTATTACGAACACTACCTCACGAATCCATACAGCTGCCCAGAAGGCGGAGGCGATCGTCCCTTCCGCCTCCCCGACAACGAGTCAGCCGTCTTTAGAATCCCGACAGCGGCTCTAGACAAGAAGATACTCTTTGAAAAGCTTGCCATCCCGGATGTCATTGCTTGGACCGAGCAGGGCGTGTGTGACTTCTGTGGAGGAGGGCGAACCTTCTGCGCTGGCTGCAGAGACGGCAAGCAGATTGCTGAAGAGTGGACTTCAGCATCACATCTCGGGGACTGCGCGATCAGAATGCTGTGTCCGCTCTGCATGGGCGCTGACTTCGCCGAGGACAGCATATCGATGCAGCAGGAACTGTTGAAGGATCGTCCAGAGATGTCGGAGGACGAGTACGATGCGTGGGAGAATAGGCGATTCGCGGAGCTGGGATACATGTAATACGATTAGATGTGAAGAGTTGCACGAGGTGGAGGATTTCGAGGAGTAGAAAGCTCGGTTTCAGGAACGGGAAATAGATGTTGGTTACTCTTGTGTTCGGCTCCAAGCTAACTCGTCACGGAGTCCACCATGAGATACCTTATTTGACCGTTAGAACGTCGAAAAAGGACCACATTTTCCGGATAAATCAAAGTAATTTGTGTTAAGAGTAGCAAGACAGGCCTCGCTCTCTAAAATGCACTCAACGAATTATCACTCTAGCAGATGGTATGGATGGCTCGAATACGAAGCGTACGTCGACCGAGCTGCGTCGGGAGAGAATCCTATAAGGCGCTGCTGGAATACTTAAGGCACGAGGTCCAACAGCTCGCCAACTCATACTGTTTGTTGGCTGTTCACCGCTGACTGACTAACAACTTGAAAAGCCACACCGGCTCTCCCTGTCTTAGTCTTAGTCTCCTTTTGTTTGGGGCTCAGCGGAGGCACAAGACGGTTCCGAAGCCCTTGTCCAATCAAAGAGAGACGTAAAAAGAAAACAGCTGAGATGTCTGTCAACCTTACGAATACAACTCAAACCCCTCTCTCCCTCAACTCGCTATTTTTTGTTCCTCGTCTCTTTTTCTCTCTTCTTTACTTCTCAACTGCACCTTCGTTTCTCAAATCCCCCCTTTTCGTTTCTTAAGTAAACCCCTTCGTTTCTTAGCCTCTCCTCTTCCCGCCTGCGCCACTGCGTGCGACAACCTTGGCCCTGTGGGAGATCGAGTTCGCGCCGATAATATGTACGCCGGACGAGTCACAAGAGAGTGGCGTCCAAGTCGTGATTTCTTTTCCTCTCTATCTCCTCCTCCACCAGAAGCCTTCAAGCCGGGCATGCGCCTCAGCGGCCTGGGCAAGAACATCCTGGCGCTCGTGTTCTGGTGCTCTTCGCCATAGCCACGTCGACCAGCTGGGCACTCTTGTACCCCTTCCAGCCGTCGGCCGACGGCGCCGAGCTCGGCTTCAAGACAACAGCCAACAGCACACGCGAGGACCTTCGGTTGTGCGCCACATACACTGAGGCCATCTCCCTGTTCTTTATGAACGTTGCCACAAGCGCCGAGCCCGCGCGTACCGGGACTCAGGAGGGGGGCTCTACCTGAACGCCGGGTTAGGTGGTGCACAGTCCGCGCGTCCTCTTCATCTTGACTGTGGTCCTCAGCTGCCTGCTCGGTGTTATCTCCCGCACCCTGGTGCTGCGGTGGACGTGGGACGGGCTTTACAGCAGGGATGAGGCCAGCGAGTACTTCCGCCACGAGGAGTCACAGTGCCGCCCGCGCTGGCGCAACGAATTATACGGCGAGTCTGGCAGCGGCTCGAGCATGTTTCACCATCGCCGCATGCTGTGGTACCTGGCTTTTCTGGGCTTCGTCGTGTTGGTCTGCGTCTGTGTGCTCTGGGGCGACGCGGGGAGCGCCGGAGAGCATGTCAAGTATCCCTCCGGTCCTGAGTGAGTACCTAGCATGAGCCCAGAAAAAGAACCGAAACAGCGCTGACAAGAGTGGTTACAAAAGAGACGACAGCTGGCTTTTCAAGGCCAGTTTGGGCCTCTACCCTCTACACTCCGTGCCGTGCCTTCACATCGTCTTCGAGGTGCAGCTCTATTTCCAAGCCGCCGACATCCAGAAGCGCGTCTTTCGAGTCACACCCAACACGGACTACCAAGATGCGGGAACCAAAAACGGCTGGAAGGAGATGTGGAGGAAGGCCCGCCAGGTCTTCAGAAGCATGGAGACGTACGTAGATAAAGGCTTCCACACGCTAATCATTCCGCCTAGGATCCCGAGGCGGCAAGCAATGTCGAGATAACGTCTCTGAGCTCATGATGCATTGTCCTGCGCCACAGTCCTTGTCTCGGTATCTCTCTACGGCATAGACTCGATTACGTAGTTCAACGCCCTGCAGGGATCATGGAACCAGTTACCAAACGGCTACGGTTCCATCCATCCACGTGCTGACTTGGGGCGGACGCCACATTCACGCTCGCAGTATGAATCCCTTTCTGGATTAGTGGCCCTTTCCCTGTCGTCGGGGCTGATGGGAGTTGGATGTTATGTCGATATGGGGAACTGAGTATAAAGCCTCGGGACGTCTGTCTCGACATAATTCTTTTGTGATTAGACAAATATCTTCTTCTAATCTGACTGTGTATCAAACGTTCTTTCACCCCCCATTTTTGTCTTCATTGTCATGGGAAACTCCAGCATCGACCATGTCTTGGGCATAGATGTACCTTGTGAAGACAAAGGCCCGCCACAGTCTCAGCCGTCTCCAGCTAAGACACTCCGAGTCTACCGTCGAGCCATCCTAGGCAGGAAACACATTTTTGCCGAGTCGAGTTTCGGACTGGTACAATACTTCATCAATAATCCCGTTCCCAACAAGCACGCCAACATGTGGAAGCCTGTGTTCTACCGAAGCGATAACCCAAAGTACACGCCAGAAACCAAGGCCATTGCCCGAGCCCGCCGCAGGGCTCTTTGGGACTCGTTCAGAATAGAACTTGGGGACGGCATTGACCAGGTTCTGCAGAATGACAGGAGGGTTCGTGAACGCAAATGGCATCACACTAAGCAGAAGTTCAGAAGGTGGTTCTGGATGAAGCCGACGCCACCAAAGAAGCGATTGGAACAAGTTCAGGAGGTCAAAGGTTTTGTCATGCCTCTGAAAATGCGGAAGGTCAATTTCATGAATAGAAGCCTTGGGTGGGAATTGGGAGGAAAGACGTACACATGGAGTGGAACAAGGAGGTTTCTGCCAAAATGGTGCAGGAGATGGAAGGGAATATCGCATGATCTCAAAGTAAGTTCCCTTTCCCTGTTTGGATTGAAACAAAAACCCACATGCATCGCCAGCACTGACAGAGTCATTTGCCACAGCTGGTCAATTCAGACAATGAGGTCGTGGCAACGTTCGAGAAAGATCGCTGGGCTTCAGTCAAGAAGGCCGAGAAAACAACAGACTCGGCAAACAAGAAGAAGTCGTATCTTGGAACGCTTAGCATCTACCCTTCAGCTTACTCGGATTCCACCGTCTCTTGCATCGATCACACCAAGAACAATCCACCCCAGGATCAGTGCGACAACATCCGAAAACGAAAGAATGCAAACGCGACAAAGGACCCGAATCTTGACAGGGCACATTCAGGCGACCTCACCGAAGAAGCCATCGTTGTCACTTACTGGGTTGTGATTGAGGCGGAGCATCGTCTTCATTACAAGGTTTTTGATGTGCTGCAAGCAATCGGTGAGATAGTGGGTGGATAATTCCTCGAGCGTTTTCTTGATTCTTTGCTTTGCTTGTCGGGTATGGCGCGCCTTGTTTGTTGTTTGTTCTGAATCACGGCTCTAATTATATCACAAAAATCCATATCTAAATACCTGAACCATTCTTTAGTCATTAACTTATATTTCGATTCGGTTTCGTCAACTTGAATATTTATCGCCGCACTCATGCTTGTCATCGCAGCTGGGAATACTTATCTAAGGACCGTCCATCATAATCACAAAGAAACATATCCAAGAACCATCTTGGTAGATATCGTCTGTGGCGATCAACACGTCTGGATAATGGAGTAACTCTTCATTTCTTAATCAGACGTAAGCTATTGTAGGCTAGATTTGTCCTTTGTACAAGAAATCTGGGCTAGCCTAGGTAGTTCAATCATCTAAGGGCCACCAGCACGGCCAAGCTCCCAGTAGCGATCATCAGGACCACGGCAGGTGTTGAGCACACAGTACCACTCAATCGCCATGCTGTTCTCGTTGGGCGAGCGAATGACATAAGGACCCGACTCCTCGTCAACTCGGTTCCCGCACGACCGCGACTGCTCGTACTTGGTCGTGTGAACCGTGTAAGCCGTGTGATGCGTCTTCGTCCACTGGCAAACGCTGTCTCCGGCCTCGCCGTAGCAGCCTCGCTCGGTCGACGACGACTTGGTCCGAGAGACAGAGAAGCCACCGGTGATCCAGCCGGTAGGACCGCCGCCCGTGCCGAGCTCGGCCGAGACAGTGATGGAGACTTCCTCGCCCACACCGACGAAGCAGGTTCCGCGCTGGGCGCACTGTTGGGTTGGGCCAATTTGCTTGTGGAGGTAGTCCTGGTGAGGGTCGCCATCGCCAATGAGCTCCGTCTAAGGGGTTTGTTAGAAACTTGTCTCTGATATAAAATATAAGACGTCTCACTCACCCTGTAAAAGGTCATGTAGGGACAGCCTCCCTGTCTCTTCTCGAGCGACAGGGAGTCAGAGTCAGAACGGGCTAGGACAATGGGACTGCTGAAGGCATTGGGTAGACTGCGTCGGCGGGCGGCCGACTCCTCGGAGAAGCATTCCTCGATGTCATCAGCCGACAACGCCGACAGGTCATCGAAGCTGCCGCGCCAAGGGATGGAGCACTCGACAACCGTTGACTTTTCGTTGTACATCTTGGTGCATGAGGCACCACCGGACATCTTGACGTCGCCGACGACCTTGTATTTCTTGTCATCAACAGCAATGTGGCCAGAGCCTCGTCCGTCAACATTAATGCTGACGGTCTTGCCGGCGATTTCAAACGTGTTATCGCAAGAGTAAGCGTAGAAGTCGCGCTTGTCAGGTGTGCTCAGCGTGAACTCAGTCTGATTGGTGCCAGACTCATGATGATAGCGGAGGAGGAGCTCAGAGGGCGAATCCGAGTCGGCCTCGTCCCGGGCGTAGATGCTAGCAGGGCTCGCCATGGTGAGTGCAGCGGGCAACAAGAGGAGATAGGGAAGCATGATGAGGAAGGAGTTTGGAGCCTGAGAGAAAGAAGTATGCTTGAGGAGGCTTGATGCTGGGTGCTGGTCAAGTAGATGGCTTCCTGGTTGCGGGTTGCGGGTTGCGGGTTGCTTGTTGTCCGGTCATTCACTTACATGGCGGCGCATCGCGTCCCTTTTATTCTTGTTCAACGGTGCACAATTACCGGACCGTCGGGCGACGTCTGCCATCTCATGTCGCTCTTCTCACATGATGCCATCCAGGAACACAAAACATCTCTATATTAGGACTGGAGCGACGCTGCACATGGATCCTGTCCTGCACTAGGCCTCGCAGGATTCTGTTGATCGTAAGTTGCCCAGGCGTTTCTTGTCTACTGTGATTGGGCGTGACACTGCATGTCGATCCTGATCCTTCCGCCGTGCCTCAGCTGGCCTCGTCGGCCTTGTTTATTCTGCCCCCACCAAGCTTGGCAAAATCCTAGACTCTGTCCGCTGCCCACTTCATTCGAACGCTTCTGAATAGAGGCGTGAAATAGAACTCATCAGCTCGATCCTTTATCTTCAGGTCGGGGCGAAGGATTTGGCTCTACGAACGTTTTCTGCGGAAGCCGGGGCGGATCCTTTTGCATCCTTTAGATGCGCCTTGCAACGGGTTGGTTCGCGATGGGTTTAAGCCTGGACGGCGGGATTTAGGCGTAAAGGGCTTCGGAGAGGAGCTCGAAGGGACCTCAGTGACTGTTTGTCCCACGAGTCACATATTCGCCACCACGGCAAAAGTGCAGTTGCTTCTCCTTATGTCATTACCGGAAGCACGATGGCGATTGCAATTAAAATATAGTCAAGTTTGGAAGAGTTATGATGATCAAGAGGGCCATGGTAGCCTTGCTGGTTCTTGCTGGGTGGCATAGCCTACTTGTCTACTGTCGCAAAAGACGAACGTCAATAACCACCTTGTAACGTGACATCTACTTATCTTCATAGTTCTGCCGAGGTACATGTAGTTAGGCGAGAATAAGTGCCGGGCGTGTAGCTGCAACGCTGCATAAGCGCAGTCAACCACTAATTATTGGTCGATTGTTTTCTCTCGAGATAAGACAACTAGTACCCAGACAAACCCACCGGTAGTCAATTCCCTCCCACATATGACTAAACAAAAACCACGGCTAATTGCCTCGCAATGTCACATCAACATGCCGGTGAATGCATTGTCCTTGAAGGAATACTACACATAGGCTTCAATGTACCTACGTTATCTCGCATCCCAACAATAGAACCTTGGCAGGTATTTCAGCTCCGCGCTGGAGCGGCAGGGACCATAAATCACGGTCGGCTTTGGGCCTGAAAGTGATTAGTAGGCAAACCTAAAAGCCGCACTGCCCGAACTCTTCGGAAGCACACGCTCCGTTCATCACGGCTTCCCAGTCTTCTTCACCTCCGTGCTCATAATTCATGAAATTGGATGTTTTCTGAATGTTGTTTTAGATCGGCCAGGAGCAACCAGTCAATCACCGCTGAAAGAACAAAATATCACCCGAGTCAGTCACTCGGAACGCCTCAAGCTGATTTCTGTCCTAGCCCCAGCCCACCCCCTCATCCCCCTTGCATAAACTGACTATAACGCTATCGGGTTTCTATCCTTCCAAGACTTTTACCTTGACACTTTCCCTCACCTCAGTTTGAAGAACCGAACACTAACATTCTAAGGGGATCAGACTTCATCGCCCCGACTTGGACTGAATGCGACGTAATCATCGCGCGAACAGCAAACAGTATGGCAGCAAAGGTCAGGACGACGGGTACAGCGAGGTATGCTCAACGTACACGAACGTAGACGACCCATTATTGAGCAAATCCTTCCACGATGGTATTGTCAATCCCCCGCATCCTATGGTAAATCAGACGTGCGGCGTTCTCAAACAAGGTGGTGACGTCCGTGGAATTCGCTATTGCGCTGTTGACGGAAAAGGCTACGTCATCATTCATGCTTGACATCATAGTAGCGATAGACTTCTGCGTGATATTGAAGACCTGTTGTACTTAGTAGATCTGGTAGCTGGCCGCTTTGGTCAACAATTCGAAGCTGGAGATGGGTTCTCGGGACCACGTGTGAGGAAATCGGCTGTTAAAGGCGGATGAGAATAGCCAATAGAATTATAAGAAACTCCCCACGCAGTATGTATACACTGTGAGTAATACTGTGAAGAAATATTAATGTAAGAATTTTCTTATAGCTTTCTAGCTACGTTATAGTTTATAAACTCTAACATCGGATAGTCCCGCAAGTGAGTTACCGAAGTCTTCTTCGATGTATGCTAAGAGCTGAGAGTCGACCTTGGACTAGAACCCTGGGGAGAGGTCATGATTGTACGGGAGTGGCTGCCAAGAGTCTGAAACGCGCTCAGGTGACATTGGGATCATCACTTCTTCCAGCTCGCCGCTTCTCATCTTGGGTTTGTATGTCTGGACACAGAATCTTAGCCCACATCCTGTAGCTTGTACCTTGGCCTCCTTCCAGGGAGCTTCATGGACCCAGTACTCGTCTGGAGCGTGGGTGATTGCAAACGAGGCGAAGAGAGTGTTCCAGTCTTGGAACGCGTACGTTTCGTTTGGTCCCATAGACACGCCCACTTCTAGCCTCGTATTTCGGCATGAAAACAATGGGTCCTGAAGGCCGTCTCCACGATGAAAAGTCAGATGTGCGGTTTTGTTCGTAGGGAAGTTCGTATTGGGTAAAGTTCTGAGTGTACGACCAAGAAATGTGGCACCTATCATCCATACCGACACCAGTTCGCTTCCGAGGGTGTCTTGAAGTGTCCACGCAGGGACCGCACATGCCCAGTGCTGAGTATGCCGGCCACGTACAGTTGCCAGTCGGGCAAGGTACCCCCTAGTGGTCTAGCGATTATTGAGGTGGATCCGTTGACAAATCCCATTTAAATTGTGAACAACATGCTTGCATCTGGGGAAAAGCGGTATGATTCTTGAATACTCGAGTTGTGGAACGAGTATATGAAGAGTCGTCAGATGCAAAAAGTCAGGCTGCGTCCAAGAACGCCATATGTTACAGAGCTCCCTGCGGTATAAAGCACTAGACTCTCCTACCGGGATTGGCGGCAGCGTGGAAGTCTAATCCGAGATAGGCTAACTGCATAGAGAAATCTATTAACAGCAGACGGAATTTGCATGCTACCAATAGGTCCCCTCTGTAACGATCGTGCGTTTCCCAAGGGATGAACCGGTTATGCTGGGTTTATGATAGCAAAAGAATAGGGCGTCGAGCTAAGCAAAGAGTTAGATTTAGTAATGTACTAAAGGGTATCTAGTATAACTAAGTTATATTAATAGCTCAAGTAACTAGAGTCTGAAATATACTAATAATCATAGGTTCTACATATTAAGGTGCGGTTCTTAGATTAAAGTGTGTTGTTCTCAGACTAGGGTAGGACCGCCTGGGACTGAAGCGTGGTCCTCTCGGTCCTCAAGTGGGGCCTGGGGGCTCCTAACCCGACATCTCCTTACTAATGGTGTGCTCCTGGGGCTAGATAGAGGCAAAAGTAAGTCTCATGTTCGCCGCTGTAGTAGCACAACCACCAGCATTCACCTCGGGATCCAAGCACCTATTTATATCTAGAGTTTCTAGCTTCATAACTATATAAAGCCACCATAAGCCTAAATCTACGAGTCACTATTGTCCTATCTTATCCCAACATCTTTTTAATCTTACCTAAATACTTGATTTTCCTACAAAGATCGCAATTACATACAGTCTATCGACATTATGAAATTTTCCATCCTTACCTCCGTCGTCTTGGCTGCTTTGCCATCGGCTCTTGCCCGGTGCAATGGCACCCCAGGCCAAGGTGGCACATGCACCGGCCCTCGTCTTGGATGCTGTATTGCGTGGTGTAACAATACAAACGCCGGCGCCTCTAGTGCTATCATCCAAGGGTGCATCCGATCTAGTTGCGATACCTGCTAGAGAGAGTAAGTAAGTCCCATTCTCATTACCCTATCCTCTACTTATTTTTCTTATTCTAGGCTGCAATTTTGATCGGGCTAGATCCTAGAATCTGGCATATCTCTCTAGCTCTAGTATCCCGTCTTCTGGCGGCACTGAGACCGATCTATACAGTTCTGCGCACAATCCAGTCTCGGCCGGTTATAAGTACGGTTACCACGGCCCAGGTTGAGACCAGATGGTCACAACTGGCATGACCGTTCCCGCATGTGCCCACATTTCTCTTCTTATCATACGTGAGTCGAACAAGCTCTGTTCGACTCAGCTCGACACGATTGCAACTTACAACTTACCAATCAAACTCGAGTCGAACAGACTTTCGACTTGATGATTCACCAGGATATACACATTCGCTTAGCACTAGATCAGGGACCTTAAGCGCCTTAGCTATCAATACACCTGGTTACATAGAACTTCCTTCTGCATATTACCAGACCGTGACCTACATTGCTCAGCTATGACGTCCTGGCCCATTCAGTCACAAAACACTACGCCCGCATTTACCCTATACCTCTAGGTTAGACCCGACCGTTACAACGGTCTTTCACGATTCGCTATTGGCATGCAATCTATAGTGGCATAGTTGGAACTTACAAACCTTGTACCTTACCTCAAGCTAGAATATTGCATATAGCGAGTCTGGAATTTTAAACATATAAAAGTCCCACTGCAGCATACAACTAATACTACTAATGTTTGCAGTCGTATTGATAATTCACTCAATCTCAATAAAACTGGTCAGTGATCAATGTATCAATAGTGCAAGTAAGGGTCGGGTTAGGAGTATTGTGAATATCTTTGTCAAATTCCAGTATTGACTAGAAAATGCCGTCAAAATCCATCAAAAGTCCACCACTATAGATAAACATGTGAAAATCGGACCAGATGGTTTGTTGACGGACAGAATACAACCACACGAATAGATAAGAAGAAAGGCCAGCGCAGCAAAAGAGAGAACGATTTTTCCAGGGGAAAGAAGGCTGATTGATCAAATCATAAAAGATTCACATGGAAAAGAGGACTCTAACAGTGTGCAAGAAGGAAACTCGCATTCTTCTCTCTGCTCTCTAACCCTGTGGCTGGCTTAGTGACGACCACAGAATAAGACCATAGGTTTTCTGAACATGGCTCCGGAAATGATACATATATTGAAATTTAAGGTCTCGACACTTGGGATGCTCACACCGTATTCTCTTACAGCACTGCGCAGCTTGCTCGCGTCCGATCAGATGGTGGTCATCGAAATGGTCGTTCATGACAGTCGGGTGGCAGTGTGTAAAAGTGTGCTCTTCACGAGAGAGTCGCTCATCACCAATACAATTAGGACATTATGCAGTATGCAGGAGCAGAGGGAATTGATTGGGTTTGGGCAACGTTTCGTATTCTGTTTCAAGAGGCTTGGTCTTTATGGGCAGGTAGGCTTTGGCCCTTTGTGAAATACGGTTACACTTGACCATCTCTCTCTTATTATAAAGAGGTCGTTAGGCTGATAGAAGAAAAGCTTCGCCAATCTAGCACATTCGGGGATGGCGATATTGATAGTGGGCTCTGTATACTCCTACTCCTCTTCCCCCGGGCTCACCTTTTGATATCCTAGGTAGGATGGTTATAGAAGTAATGCTCGCGGTATTGCTTAGCCACCTTCTTGTAACGCTGTGTAAGCTTCTTGCTGGTTTCTCTAGTGAGCTGCCAGATCTCTTCTTTGTCTGTATAGCCATCAATCTGGCAGTTGCCCTGCTTAAGTTCTGCGCGCTGCTCTTGGAGCTTGATAATCTTTGGATCCAGCGGCAGATTTGGCTACACGTCCCTGGGGACCATATTAGCGGTGGTTCGAGGATCGTGCGTGAGACTTACAGGAGTGAATAGTTGGAATAGCTGGCTCTGTTTCTCTTCCATTAGGATTACATTCTGGAATTCGAAGTTGGCGGTCTTGGTGAGATAGGTCTGGTGAAATGTCGCAAATTGAGGGTCATGATGTAGTATCTAGTCACATATTGAGTCTGGCGCGTCTCCTAGAGGAGGGGGGGGGATCAATATGTGGGACGTACCGTTGGCAGCATTGCTGGTACCTCTCCGGGAAAACCTAGGCGTCCATTGTCTCTCGTGTCCAGAGTTGGGACTCTGGTCGCCAATGTCGTCTCGGAGCTTGGAATACAGCATAGCCTCATCCTTAGAGAGGGTCGCCCCATGATACCGACGGAAGACCAGGATCTTCAACTTGGATACCTTCCAGCTGTAGGTGGGTCAGGGTTGTGAAATTAGTTAGTCCAAAATGTACTAACTAAATACTACTTAGAATTAGTTAGTATTTAGTTAGTATTTAGTATAAAAATTAGTATTAGTATTAGTATAGGCCTATACTAACTAAATACTAATTTTTTAGTATATTAGTATAGAATTAGTATAGTATAGAAATATAAATAGTTTTAATATTAAAGACTAGCCTATAAGATAAGCTATCTTCTAATTTAGGGTCTAAAGATAATTTTTATATAAGTAATATTCCTAAGAGAAGAGGAATATATTACTTAAATAAATAAGGTAGTCTTACCTAAAAGAGTTAGTACTATCCTAGTTTTCTTTAAGCTTAATTAAAATACTAACCTTAATTTAATAGATTAATATTCTAGAATATTAGAGAAATGCTATAATTCGATTTCCTAATTTAGCTATATTAGCTAGATGCTATTTAGCTATTCTAGCTACTTCTATAGCTATTGAAAGTACCTTTTTAATTAATAATAATAATATTACTAAATTAAGGAATAGGCTATTACCTAACATAGTTAGGTAGCTTATTTTACTTAAAAGCTAGAATAGGTCTTTTAATAACTTAAAGGAGGAATAAGAAGAAGGAAATAAGGAGGAAATTAAAGAGGAAGCTAAGAAGGAATTAGAAGAGGAATAAGGGTTTTTTAGTCTTCTACTATTAAATTTAATTAGCTATCTTTACTTTATTAAGTTAATTATTTATTTAATCAACCTAACTATCTTATCCTATAGTTATAATTAAGTTACTTTAAGCTATTTAATAGACTATTTATTCTAGCTTTATAATTACTTTAATTAATAAGTATAAATCTATAATAGGTTTAATTATATAATTAGCTTATTAAATTAAAATTATACTTTACCTTAGTAAAATTAGTACAAAATGTACTAATTCTATACTAATTAGTTAGTATTAGTACAGGGCTATACTAACTAATTATTTTAGTATTTAGTTAGTATTTAGTATAGAAAAATTAGTTAGTATTAGTACAGGCCTGTACTAACTAAATACTAATTTTTTTAGTACGTACTAACTAATTTCACAACCCTGAGGTGGGTTCTCGATAACTTGTTGGAAGGCAGCTCTGTTTAGAATCTATGCATTGAATCTCACGGTACTCGTCTTTTGGTATTTGCATTGGGGCAGCTCGATAATGCCTTGCTCGAGGAGACCACCAGCTGCAAGCCAAGATTCATTTTCGGCTCTGCATAAGTGGCTATTCCGCCGCCGCCGCCACCAAGCCCGCGCATATAAGCTGAAATTATGTCCCGCTGGGTGAATACTAGCGCGGGGATAAGCAAGGTAAGGGAAATAACTGATGTAGCTCACATCATTGACTACGTAACTTAGTCACCTAGGGCAGGCCAGCTGCAGCTGTTAGCACGCCAACGTTACCCTGGGTATCATGACAAATCAGATGGACAGTGATTACCTCCGAGACGCCACTCATTTGGTAGCTAGATGCTACCCTTTTCAATAATCGGGTGGCTACGAGACTTGCTGGTCATCTTTTGCACCGTGTTCATTGGATCATCAACCCAAGTACTACCCTACACTATACACCAAGCCCGAAATTACGACCAACTCAGACGAGAACATGTGATCTATAAAGGGCAGGTTATGCTATTAATACGACCCAGTCAATTCCTGACCGACAGTCTTTTACTTTCGTCTCTTCAAATCTGAGAGACTGTCCGATTGATGATTCATCCGTACTGATCCAGTCCAAACACCAATGCTTTAGAGAAACAGCCGTCATACTATTCTGAACATCTTTTACATCTTTGTGTAGTACATCTGTTCAAAATGAGAATTTCCCCTGAAGCCGTCGAGATCATCCAGTGCAAAAAGGCACAATACTGTCGATTCGCCGACTCCAATCAATGGGACCGCTTTGACAACGTCATGTTGCCCAACGCAACCTTCGAAGTTCGCGACCGTGAAGGCAATCTCGTCAAGAAAGGGGACGTGGAATATTCCTGGTCTTCAAGGAAGGACTGGGTGGCCTTCTTCACCGAAGAGTTCAAGGAGATGGAGACCATCCATTTGGTTGGCCCTGCAGAGATGGAGCAGACCCATGATGACGAGATTAAAGTCATCTGGACTGTTGTCTATCATGCTGGCACAAAGGGTGTCACGAGCGGTCTGTATTCAACTGGTGGGGGACACTATTACGAAGTCTGGAAGAAGGTCGGCCATGACTGGTTCATGGCGGAGTCGAAGATGAAGAGGATGTATTGGAAGGTCCTGAGCTCCTGACGGATGCTCTGCACCGTCACTTGTTGGGCTCGGAGGCCTTTCAAGACGTTGCCAGATAGTTAGAGAGATGAGGGATACCTAGGAAGCAAGTATACCTAATTCAGCTTTCCAAGGGCATACCACAAAGACTGAGCGGACTTTGCTGCTCGTCTATTCAATTAGTTCCATTAGCAACTCCATTAACCTTTCCCTCTGGCGTGCCCTGAGCCGTGTGCTCAGCGTCCACCCTTCTATACTCAAAGTACTTATTCCACTCGGGATTATCAATAAGGGTCTGTGCCAGCCTTTTCTCATAGAATATGGCAAACTCGGGCCCCTCGTCCGACTCGGGCGACGGATCACGAGGAGGGTAAATGACGATGACGCCTTCGGTAATGCAATCTAGGATATGGCGGTACGAGACGGGCGTGGCAAAGCCAAAGTCGGCCGAGGTGATGTTGGCGTCGCGATGGTCCGTCTGGAGGATAGACATGGGCGGCTGACTGTCGATGCGAATGTTCAGAGCTGTCTTGTCGCGAACGGTCGCTACCATCTTGAGCGTCTCGTCTAAGTTCTCTTGGGTGACGCTATTGGTAAGCTTGCGGATGTATTGTGCCAGCTCTGAGAGCGACCACTCCGAGACGACTTGAGCCACCGTTGGCTGCGGCATAGGAGCCGTGGGGGATAGCGCAGCGTATATGACATTAGTATATGACATTGTGCTGGACGCGAGCTGGCACCTTGGGATTGTGCATACGCCTTCTCATATCCACAGCCTCGGACTAGAAGAGAGGTGAGTTTGGGTTAGGCTTGAAGATGGGGACTCGGAGGCGGGTGAGATTGCGTCAGATGAAAGCCGAGAAGGCATCGTAGGTTGAGATCCAGGAGTCATTAATCGGCTTTGCCTGCTCCTTCAAGTCGGCAGCCTTACTCTTAGGCAGATGGAAAAGGAGCGACACGCCCACAATGTGATCAGGGTGACGCTCAGGCGGAGGAGGACCCTCCGCTTTCTGCTTCTCAGGGGGCTCTGCTTGATGAGACGAGAGACATCGAGGCAGTGGGGATCCCAGATTGGGAACTCGGACTGGTTAATTATGGCATAGCAGTTCTCAGCCAGCTGATGGGTCAACCCTGCCCAGCCCATGACATCGTTGGAGAAGTGGTGATGGTGCATGTTGAAGACGAGGCCGCCACGGATGAAGTTCGCCTTGAAGGCCGCAGTAACTGGGCTGTTGTCCGGGCTGGCTTCAGGCTTCTCTCCATAAGTCATAGGAGGGACGCTCTAGGTATCCAGATCGCTGAGCGTCACTGCACTAAAGTGTGTCTTCGAGATCCTCAAAGGAAGGGTATTTGTCTTTGTCCTCGGGCGAGTCGAGCCATTGAACAATGAAACGAACAGTGCTATCCTTCTTCTTCTTCACAAAGGAGTGCCCTCCCTCGGGATCCCTCTCGATCGATCCGACGAGATATCGCGCTTGGCTGAGAGTCCGCTCGAGGCCTGTCCGCAGGACCTCAGCCGTCCTCTGCTTCTCCGCATCGTCTTGCTTGAAGAAGACGGCGTAGTTATTGTAGATACTGACAGTGAGGTAGTCAAGAGTTGAGACCTTGAATCTCTCCTCCTCGGGATCATTCTGCCAACCAAAGAGATGGAGGTGAAGGACATGTTGCTCAGGCATGGCTGTAATAGGAAAATTGGTCCGCTTGGAGTGCGGAAACAATGGTGAGCGGAATGTCACAAGGGGCAACGGAAGCGATTTCCCGGTCTGTGAAAGATGTTCATAAACGGAGATGATCATAAAGACTCACCATGCTGTCCAGGGAACCAACCCCTATTGACACCACGTGGGTGGCTCGACACAATGGCTGTATCCAGACTATCACTGGTCCGAACACTCTCATGCAGATAAACCGATCAACTCGATAGGTTCAGGCATTGCTGCCACTTCGGAACTTTGTCGATGTGACGCGCTTTAGAAGTGCCATTACGGATGCCGTGTCACAACAGACCGAAGAGATTATTTTGAGACCCAGTGAAGTGCGACCTTTGCCTGACACTTGCGTCGACCTACTGCTTTTGCCTGCATGCCACTATCCTAGAATGTAGTACCGCGCACGGAGACTCGTTCTTGGAGCAGTTATAAACTTTCACACGTCCTGTGGGTGGTAATACATGTGATTGCATGGACGGTGATAGGATGCACAGCTCGGGGGGAATGTAACCTGTTTCTTATCATGAACCAACGCCAATGCGACTTGGCAGGCGGCTACCTCTACCATTCTCTAGGAAGAGAAAGTCAGGACTTGGCGTTTGTCATCTGACTTATCCCAGCGTATTGGTACTGGACGGGCTTGGTAGTCTGGAATTACTCTTGTTACCTACTAAACAGCACACTTGGAGAATTGAGAAGGAACCAAATGGATGTAGAAGAGAAGAGAGGCTAAATTTGCAGGAAGAAAAGCGCTCCTAAGGATTCTCCAGGATTCAATAAGCTAGCTCAAGTGATGGGGAAACTGGCTGTACGGGAGAAGTTCCAGGTCTACCGTTCGGAAGTCCGAACGAGGATGTGAGAGGGGAATGCAGGGTTGGTTATACGAACAACGACGCTGCACTCTTTGTCGTCGTTCGTGGACGGACCAATGAATCCGTTTCTGTACCCCGTAAAGACGGGAAACAAGACCAGTCCGAGGGATTTTAGGTCTTCATCCCTTCCAACTGACAGCATGGTCGGAGTACGGGGTAAGCACAGGTAAGCCGGATGTGCGGTTTTAGAGCTGAGAGTTTAAGATTTGTAACTTGTAGGGATTATCAAATTGCGGTCTCGCAACGTCGCGGTTCATGATCGCCAATCGGTTTCCCAGAGAGGAAATTTGAAACATATCGACTTTCTTTTTTCGTGTACAGCCCCTGAAGTCTCTCTTTCCCCTCTTGTGGACATTCTCTGGCAGCGCCGAGTTCCTTTCTCGTGAGAGAATATTCAACAGATTGAAGCGAGCCTGAGGCTTTAGCCACTTTACAGAGAACTTGGGAAGCGTGATGAGGCAAGCCATCATATCGATCGTTGAGAAGACATGTTTCTATTTATTTGGTAACGTGAGATATTAACTTTGAGCTTTCGTAGTCTGTGGTCCCTGATAACATGGTAGCATGTGGTCGCATTGAAGGAGAAGAAACATCCTCGGAAAAACGGGTGGCGACTTTAACCAGCCAAGACTCGCAAAACGGAAACCCTGTACACATTATTCTAAGCTTGGAACAGTGCAACCTTCTCTAGTTTTCACCCTGGGCGATCGACCAAGTACGAAAAGGACGGCAGTTGATGTAAAATGTCCTGGGCAAGCAGCATCTGCGGCCAGTTCCGGGGCCCGTGAATACTTCTTAAGGTCTGCTCAATCAACTGTCATTACCGTCTTTGTTGGAGAACTGTCTTTGACACAAAACAGAAGAATTGAAACAACTGTCTCATCTTCATACCTGGCATTGGCTTGGGTTTCCTATCATTTACCTTGCCATGGATCACGATCTCGACGGACCGGCTCTGGCGCCTCCAAAGGGTACCACGCTTCAGCTTGAGAACCCGCCCAACAGCAATGGACTCGCCTGGGCTGTGCTCAGTCTATGTGCGGCAATCTCGACTGTATGCGTTCTTCTTCGTGCTTATGGAAGAGTGTATCTGTTGGGGAAATTCCAAACTGAAGAGAGTAAGTCCTTGTTGGGCGCATGTCCAGGACAGTTCCGTTAATGCAGTCCTAACTGCAGTCCTCACGATATTGGCTTACGTTCGTCACTACTTGGAGACTTGACAGGACGGTAGAGCTGATCGTTCCTCTAGGGATACTACTGGGGGGGCTGCCGTTGCCACTTTCAAGATGATTGAAACTCCGGGTTACTTTGTCCATGAGTGGGATGTCCGTCTGCAAGATGTCATCCCAACCAACTACGTGAGTATCATGATCCATTGCCAGACGAGTGCTTACTCCATGCCAGTGGGTTTTAGTCTTCGGCGTCTGCTACTCCTTCGTCTTGCCCTTCCTGAAAGTCGGCATCTTGGTCGAATGGTGCCGACTCTTCGTCCCCAAAGGCACTCGAACAAAGAGTGTGTTCTGGTGGGGTTGTATAGATCAGTTTCGTCCAGGCTACAGCAAATACTGCCATCATTGTTGCGCTGAACATGCAGTGCACTCCCCACGAGGCCATCTGGGACTTTAGAGTGCCGGGAGAGTGTTGGGAGTTGCACAAACTCCAGGTGGCCTCGGCAACTATCCACTTGGTTTGTGATATTGCCATCTTTCTGTTGCCACAGTATGTGATTTGGACTCTGAAGATGACGTGGAAGAAGAGACTGAGTGTCTCGGTTATCTTTGGCTTGGGGTTGCTGTAAGTTCAACCGCTGGGCAGACCTCAACACTGTTGCTAATATCGAACAGTGCCTGCGTTTCGGCCGCCTTCAGGTTGGCCGTGACGGTCAAGTATGGAAAAGCGGCTGATGCCCTCTACGCTCTCGCCCCGTTGGTCTTCTGAGCCACAGCCGAGATGACGTGTGGTTTCTTCATCATTTGTGTGCCTTGCATCCCCAAGATTCTCAAGGAGAAGGGAGTGCTCCGCACAATCAAGCGAGCCTTTGGTGTCAAGGCGACTACGGCAAATCCCAACTCACACAGCGACTCCTACGGAAAGGTACAGGACAGGGCGCCCCGTTGACGTCAGCAAGTGTCAAGTCTTACTACAAGCTAGATGAAGAGGGGGTGCCTATGAAGACGCTCCAAGGGTGTGAATCGACCGAGCATCTGCGCGATCGTCCGGCTGAAGACGCGGCGGGCATCACACGAACAACTCGCATCATGGTCACACAGGCCAGTCGATCGACCAGCGACGATGGAACCAACGCCATGTACATGGGTCCGAAGAATGTTTGGGCCAGGTGAACTCGAAAGTAGGTGGCTGGTGACCCCACTGCCAGTCCCGAGGCAGACAAGGAGAAGGACGGGATTTGTAAGATTCATGTAAATTCCTTTGTTTGAGTGATCTATATTCTTCATGTCGTGTTCATGGTGGAGAGGCTTCACAGCGCAGTGGGGAGGTACCTGGATTCCATATCATCACCTTGTTGCATAATCCTAGCCATTGAACGTTGAGTCTTTCACCAGAACCTCCTTGGTTTCCCAACCGGCATATGCGACCAACACTTGGCCCGAGGCCCCTGACAGCTTACCGTACTACCTGGTAAGAATACCGGGTTTCCCCGACGAGAGAGCCAGAAAGATCCATAGGAACCAAGGATTTATCATGAAGTTTGCTTTACGAAACCCCAACTAAACAAAATGGCGAGATTTTAGACATCCTCCATGATAATGTATATACGGTACAAGACAGTTCTTACTGACTACCGAAAGCGAGACTTTGAAGCCAGTTCTACTGTCATGAGTCTGTCTTTATAGATAGTATAAATGTAACGAAGCCAATGGAGGGTCTGCTGACTCCATCTTGGCAATCAGCGGCTCCAACATGCAAGCCAAATTACCCAAGGAGCTAAGAAAATAGCGCAAGAGTAGTAGGGAGAGGGGGTGGCGGTTGGTGAGAGCCAAGAACTCGTGCACGGCATGGTGGGTTTTATCTAAAGTAGAGCCCATTTGACGGCGTCATGGGCTTCTTTAAAGGGGGAATCAAAGTCGCCATGCTGTTGGTCGAAGACGCCCGTTCGCCACGTCTTGATGTCTCCACAGACGGGGTCTTGAACGCCTGTATTGTTAGGCTCAGGGAGTGCTCGGACGAGCGTTCTCCTGTCGCCCCACCGTGGACCGAGATGGGCACACTGCAGGCTGATTGACCTCGGGGCTTCGGCTTAGCTCTCTTGACGATGGCGTCAGGGAAGTCTATTTCCATTATCTTGGCCATGAAGTCCCTGGGGTCGAGATCTGCCGAGGGATCCGGAGGGGCAGCCATTGAGAGAAGCCGCTGACCCGTTGAAGGAAATGAGAAGTTTAAAGGGAGATAATCATGTTCGTACACTGCGTCATCATCGTCAGGGGTTCCAATAAGGTTGGGTCAGTTCTTTTCGGCTGTCTTGGTCGGCAAGTTGGTGGCTCCATGGTGGCTCCGAGGTTACATCTTCGCTCAATTCCGCAGACGCAAGCAACAATGCGGCGTGGAGGTCTTGGAAGCTCGTTCCTCACCAATGACGCCAAACCAAACGTTGAGGCGTGATTTATCAAGTAGTTACGACAGACCCCTGTCCCTATAGATCCATTCACTTCAGTCGCAACGGCCTTTTTCTCGGCATCCTTGTAGGATAATTGGGAAAAAAGGCACCGTCGCAGCCTGGGCCAGCCGTCCTTATGTTGCCATAACCATCAACACCTTCCTCTTGGATCCTGGAATGCTACCCTATCAATGGTAGATTGATCTGAAAATCTTGCCACTATCGGCACCTTTGCTATACGAGAGTATGTGAACATGGCCGGCCAAACTTCTCCTATGCTCTGCCGCAGGCTAGAGGAGTGGCATCTCAACTCCGCTCTTTTGCTAGACTTTCCTAGCGTGCAAGTGAGGCATGTGCAGGTACGGTAAGGAGGCAGGCTAGTAGGGATTGCATGTTGTATTGCCGGCCTGAGACGATACGTGGGCGGGACAAGACACGGGTTTCTTCCAAGAGCGACTTGCTTATAGGAAAGGTCACCTGGCCTGTAACACCTTGACGATAAGACATTGCACTTTCAATCCCGTTCTCTGTAACCCAAGCACGACCATCAATGACACAAATCACTCAACCAACACTCCCTAAAAAGGTAGAAGTGCCAAACAAAGACGATATTGCGATTATAGGGTATTCCTTCAAACTTGCTCAGAATGTCGACGACGACTTCAGTTTCTGGGATGTCCTCCAGAGTCGACGGAACCTGATGACGGGTTGGTCAGAGTCCCGTATCAGCGCTGAGTCTTTTATGACTAATAAGCACCAAAAAGTAATGCACGCCTTTATCCCGATAACTTTGATTACTTGTCTAATATTCATTCGAGTGGTGGCCAAGGAGGACACTTTATCAATGAGGACGTCGCCGCATTCGATGCCCCATTCTTCTCCGTCACGGCCAAGGAGGCGGCGTCCATGGACCCCATGCAACGCTGGACGCTGGAGGCATCATATCGTGCCTTCGAGAAAGGTGGAAGATGATATTGTATATCTGTTTGACCGGGAATGAGGCTGATCTCAATTGTTTCAGCGGGCATCCCAGTCGAGAGCCTCCGGGTTCTCGCACAGCTGTTTTCTCCGCCTCCATGCTGAAGGACTATACAAGGATGGCCGCCATGGATCCTGACAACGCAGAGAAGACGGCTGTCACTGGAAGTACAGTTTCATGCATCATTCCGAATCGTATCAGCTGGTATTTCGACCTGCGCGGACCGAGCATCCACGTCAACACTGCCTGCTTGAGCAGTTTGTCAGCGGTTGACATGGCCTGCAAGGCCCTACACAGCGGCAACGCTTTCAGTGTGAGTACTCACAGAGCTGCAGAATCAATCACCATGCGCTGACCGTATGTGGATGAAAGGCCGTTGTTACGGGAGCCAATCTTCTCCTCGACCCTGGCATCTTCCAGGTCCTATCCAACCAGAACTTCCTCTCTCCAGATGGCGTATGCTATAGCTTTGATCACCGAGCCAACGGGTACGCGAGAGGAGAAGGTATCATTGCTCTTGTTCTCAAGCCCGTATCTGCCGCCATACGGAATGGCGATATGATTCGGGCCGTGATACGGTCAATAGGCTCAAACCAGGATGGACACACGCCCGTACTCACCCAACCTAGTCCCCAGGCCCAAGAGGATCTGATTCGACATGTTTACGGACAGGCCAGTCTTTCTATCGACAAAACTCGCTATGTTAAAGCCCACGGTAGATAGAGATGGCTGATTGAATCCAAGTTGGCCTAACAAGTTTGGCTATCAGGAAATGGCACACCTATAGGTGACCCTATCGAGATGAAAGCTATCGGGAGATGTTTTCAGAAGTCCCGCTCCTCTAAGGAGCCTCTCTTTGTGTAAGTACCGTGGCTTAACTCGGCAGAGATCCTCTTCCCTGATAGACATACAGTGGCTCTGTCAAAGCAAACACTGGGCATCTCGAAGGGGCTAGCGCTCTCGCCAGTGTAATAAAATGCATCTGTAGGTTATTATGCCTGCTCCTTTCTATCCTCAAAGTAAGAGATACAGGAAATAACTCAGACTGAGCGAACAAGTGATTCTTGAAAGGGGAATCATCCCACCCAACGCACTCTCCGAGAAGCTCAACCCGGCAATCGATGCCGAACTCTACCATATCTCGGTGAGTCTTCACATCGTCAGGTTCAACACGCACGCACTGAACCCGTCAAGGTCCCAACGGAGAATATCAACTGGCAGAGCCAGGGCTTGCGTCGTGTATCGATCAACTCATTTGGATTTGGAGGCTCCAACTCGCACGCCGTCCTCGATGAAGCCTTGCATTACCTACAGGACAGGGGCTTGCTTCGAAACCACAATACTGATCCTTTTCTGAATGTTGTGACAAATTGTTCATCTGCAGTCCACGAAACTGCTCATATCAATGGATCCGATGAAATCAATACAACAACCAACGGCGTGAGCGGATTGGCAGCAACTAACTTGCCCAAGTTGCTCGTCTGGACAGCTGCCGACGAAAAGGCAGTCAATCGTACAGTTCAAAACTACGAGACTTATTACAGTGACTGAGTATCAGGCAACTCGGCTAAGCTCGACCGACTTGCTCACACCCTAGGCACCCGGCGAAGCCACATGCTCTAGAGGACCTTTGCGGTCGTTGATGATCTTTCAGACAGCCTCCTGCTGTTGCGGTCCAAGCCAACTCGAAACGCAACCGACACGGCTCTGACATTTGTGTTCACGGGTTAGGGTGCTCAGTACGTCGACATGGGATGGGACCTTATCGAGTATCCTGTGTTTGCCGAAACTTTGAAAAAGATTAAAAGATTGATTATATCTACTCCAGCTTAGGATGTAAATGGTCGCTACTTGGTGAGGCAAACTTGGTTGAATCGTAAGATTATTTATGTGACGGCTGACCTTCCCCGTCCTCGTAGATGAGCTACGTTGCGGCCAGAATATTAACAAACCCGAGTATAGCCAGCCATTATCCACAGCCCTTCAAATCGTATTGGTAGAGTTGCTAGAAAGCTTCGGTATCACTCCCAAAGCTGTCGTTGGACATTCGTCTGGCGAGATTGCTGCAGCGTACGTGGGAACTTGTCAACTCCTGAGCACAACCATGGACGGGATCCGCTAACTCATTCCCGTTGCTACAATAGTTACACCACTGAAGCTTTATCCTTACCGTCCGCGTGCAAGGTATCCTACTTTCGCGGTCAACTGGCAGAGAAGCTTAGAGTGGAAAGCTCCTCTTCCCTGGGCGCCATGATTTCGATCAACCTAGCTGAGAGCGAGGTCTCCAAGTTCCTCGACATGATTGTGGATCAGAATGCTCGTGCCAAAGTATGCGTTGCCTGCATCAATAGCCCTCTCAATAGCCCCCTCAACTGCACTCTATCAGGCCACGAAGCCGCCATCGACGCGGTCAAGGCACAGGCCGTCAAGGATGGCATCTTTGCACAGAAGCTCAAGACCGGGGTTGCGTACCACTCCCCCTCAATGCAGGTTATTGCCGGTGAGTATCTCTTACTCATGGGAGGCCTTGAAAGTCAAGATGGAAGGGCTACTGCCGGTATCCCAATGGTTTCGTCCGTCTCGGCCAAGGTTGTCAGTCGTGACATATTGTCTTCAACACAATACTGGGTCGACAACATGGTGTCTCCGGTCCAATTTTCCCAAGCAATACAGATTCTGACGCAGAACTCATCGACACTCAAGGCTAGCTTCGGTAGCATCACCGATCTGGTTGAGATAGGGCCGCACCCAGCTCTACGCAGGCCCGTGAAGGACACGGCTGGCGACGTCCACTCCGACGTCTAGGGAAGGTTACGGTGAGCATGGCTCCGTTTACGCTCTGGGCGACGATGGCACCATCTTGTGTACCATCTCGAAGGCTGTAACAGCAGCAGTGGCCAAAGAGAGGAAAGAAAAGGACAAGAAGCTGCTGTACAGGATCGAGTGGAAGCCGCAACTAAGCTTGCTGCAACCTGAGCAGCTTGTGCAGGTGTGTAAAGCCAGCAAGTTCGCCAGAGACGAGTCAGCCATTGCGAGAAACAAGTCCAAACTGTGCTCTGCGTTGGAACTCGTTGTAGCTGGCACATTGAAGCGTATTGACCGTACCAAAGTCCCCGAGACCCTACGTCGTCACGTCGAGTGGATGGAACACCAGGTTGGCAAGCTGTCTGCCACGCAACAGCGGGAGGAGGAGATCATCAGTGATGCTGAGATTGAGTCCCGTCTACTAGAGGTTGACCAAGTGCTACCAGCCTGGAAGCTCTACACTACCTGTGCTCGAAAGTTGCCAGAGATCTTGTCTGGCGAGCTAGACCCGCTCCAGGTCGTTTTCGAATCTGACCTGGCCGACATTTTCTACGCTGATCTATTCCAGAACTTGTGCGCAGATGGACGGTTTGGCTCGATCCTCGACTTGGCCTCGCATGAGAATCCCGCCCTTCGAATCCTCGAAGTCGGCGCTGGCACAGGTGGTATGACGGGGCATGTGCTGGCAGCGCTTCATGAGCGAGAGAAAAGCACAGGGGGGCTGAGCTTCGCCGAATACGCCTACACTGATATCTCACCTGCCTTCTTTGAGCCAGCGAGCCGTCGGTGGCCAGATCTTCAGGCCCAAGGCCGTCTATCCTTCAAAACCTTTGACCTGGGCCGCCCCCTCGAAAGCCAGGGTCTCGAGCCAGCGTCGTATGACCTTGTCATTGCCGCAAGTGTTTTGCACGCCAGTCCTTATTTGGAGGCTACTATCCGCAACGTACGCAAAGCCTTGAAGCCGGGCGGTCGCCTGGTGCTCCTTGAGGTTATCAACCCCGACGATATTGCGACCAATTTCATGGCTGGACTTGTTCCTGGCTGGTGGGTTGCTCGAGAGGCGTGGAGACCGCATTCTGCTGCCGTGCCGGAGCATATTTGGGACAAGTGCTTGGCGGATAATGGCTTCTCAGGGAATGATGTGGTCATCCGCCATTACAAAAACGATCAATGCCATATTATGAGTGTTATCGTTACCACAGCCGTTCAAGAACCGGCTCGGTCAAGGTCAGAACGCAGTCGCCTCGTTCTGGTTGTTGATAGACAACAGTCGGAACAGCAATTACTGCTGGCAAACTTGGTACTTTTGACCATCTTGCCCCTCAGGGTAGCCGGTCCACCAGTATTGTTCCATTCTCTGCAGGGCAACTTCAAGTAGCTCTGGCGGGCTTGACCAGAAACGGCACTGTCATCTGCCTCGCCGAGGCTAATAATAGACCTATACTTGGCACGTTATCGGAGGAGGCCTTTGGATGCCTCCAGCTCTTGATCAAGAATGCGCCTAATCTGCTCTGGGCCACTTCTACCGACACCGACAACAAGCAGTATCCAGACTACGGCATTGTCCAGGGCTTCCTCCGCTCTATTCGAGCCGAGCAACCTGACAGCCACATAGTGACCGTGGCCATTGAAAGGGTGGTAGACGAGGCTACGTGTGCAGAATACGTCGCCAAGACATTTTGGGTTGCTTTTGACACGCCGTCATCGAAGGAGGTTGAGTATGTTGTCCGCGACGGCCTCTTCATGACCGGCCGGGTAGTGGAGGATGTCGCTGGAAACACCATGCTGCGATCCCTTCTCTCTCCACAGATGAAGCAGAGAGCCTGGAGTGAAGGGCCGGCCTTGCAGCTCACAATGGGCAGTCCTGGAGCCCTGGATTCGCTACGGTTCGTGTGAGATGATGAGCACGACACCAGTCTCGGCCCTCAAGAGATTGAGATTAAAGCCAAGGCTTAGGGTCTAAGCCATCGAGATCTTCAGATTGCCCTGGGTCGCGTTGATGGGCAGTTGGGAGGCGACTGTGCCGGCGTCGTCACTAGAGTAGGGGCTGGATGCCATCCGTCAGTCCAGCCAGGCGATCGAGTCTGTATGATAGCATCAGGCTGCATGCGCGAGTATCCCCGTGCCCATGAGACACGCGTTTCCAAGCTGCCCGACGCTCTATCATTCGAGGCTGCTGCCTCGGTTGTTTCTCCGGGCATGACCGCCTATCGAGCTCTGGTTGACACGGCCCGGCTTGAACAAGGGGGAAGTATCCTCATTCACTCAGCCGCTGGAAGCCTGGGCCAGATTGCCGTTCGGATCTCCCAAAAGCTCGGCGCTCACGTTTTTGCTACTGTCTCGTCGGTCGAGGAGAAGCAGTTTCTCGTCGACACGTTTAGCTTACCTGAAGGTCACATCTTCCAGAGTCAGACCACCTCGTTCTCCCAGGGCGTGATGCACATGACAGAAGGGCACGGCGTTGATGTTCTCTTCAACTCACTTGCAGGAGAGAACTCGTTGCGAGCTTCGTGCGCTTGCATGGCCCCTGGCGGACGTTTTGCTGAGGCCAGCCTTGCCAATATCCAGGCCAATACGGCGTTGCCTATGGAAATGTTTTGAAAGGCTTGACGTTTTCTGTCGTCAACCTGGATGAATTGAATCCCAGGATTGCCAACCAACTTCTCAAAGATACGTTGCAGTTACTGATACATTCCAATATTCATCATTCCCAGCCGTTACAGGTTCTCAAGGTGTCCGAGACCGAGCAGGCATTCAGACAGCTGCAACGCGACGACACTATTGGTCGTGTAGTCGTCGCTCCTCACTCCCAAGATGTTGTCCCGGTAAGTTGAATCGGAAACCACAAGGTGAGTGTCACGCTAACTATGAGTGTATAGCAACTCATCCAGGAGCGGAGACCATGGACTTTTGACCCGGACGCATCCTATCTCATCGCCGGAGGCTCTGGTGGTCTCGGCCGAGCCATCATCCGGTGGATGGTAGACCGAGGGGCGAGGCACCTAATCGTACCATCCCGATCTGGTGCAACATGTAAAGCTGCCGTCGAGATGGTGGCCGAGCTGACAACTCGCCGAGTCAATGTCTTTGCCCCCAAGTGCGACGTCTCCAACGACACAAGCTTGGCCGCCGTACTCGACGAGTGCTCGCGCACCATGCCACTCATCAAGGGCTGCATCAACGCAGCAACGGCTTGCAGGATGCAGTCTTCCAGGACAGCATGACGTTTGCGCAGTGGGAACTTTGCCTGCATTCCAAGGTCCAGACATCGCAGAACCTGCAGCGCCTCTTACCGAGCGACCTGGACTTCTTCATCCTCCTCTCCTCTCTCGCGGGTGTAGCTGGTCAAATGGCCAGCGCCAACTATGCAGGAGGGTGCTCGTTCTAGGATGCTCTGGCTGGCTATCGTGTAGCCCATGGCTAGAAGGCCCTGTCTCTAGACATTGGCTGGATGCGTAATATCGGCATCATCGCAGAGACCGGTGCGTACCAAAGGCAACGGCAGGCTTCTAACGACATGCAACCGGTTGACGATACAGAGCTCCTTGCCTTACTTAGCATGTGCTGCGATCCAAGCAACCCGCCACCACAAGCTCGAGGCCAGGTCCTGTTCGGATTGAGAACGCCAGTCGACGTTCTATCCCATGGTCAGGAGCCTCCAGCTCTGCTAGACAGGCCGTTGGTCGCCAGCTTCTCATATCTCATCAACGCCACGAGCACGAATAAGCGAGGGACCAATCATCTCGATCAAGCAGCGACGCTTTTCCGTCAGTCAACTGACTCGGAAGATCGGATTCAGATTGTTTTGCATGCGTTGGCAGCCAAGCTTTCGCGGGCCATGTCCATCCCGCCCGAGGACGTCGAGTCAAGCAAGCCGCTGTCGACGTACGGAGTCGACTCTCTCATGGCGGTCGAGTTAAGGAATTGGATCAACAAGGAGTTCAGTGCGATAGTGGCCGTGTTTGACATTATGGGTGGAGTGTCTATTGCGAGCATTGCAGACCTGGTTGTAGCAAGGAGTGAAGTTGGTAAGAGTTCGGCCTGAATAGGGAAAACGTGGTTACTCCCGAACCCTCGGGCTCGTTTACCGAGTGTCAAATTCGCTGCTTTTATTTTGTTTTATTTCGTTCCAGCTTAATTGGTGGTTATGGAATTATCGAGCAGTCTTTGACTATTCATTGACAACGAGGCATATGCGTTCATCTGCTACTAGAAGCAATGCCTATATGCCCTCTCGATTGCCGACTCGTGTGTCACAGCCTATCTTGGCGATTAACACTCCGTGCTGGAGGATACGAGGAAAGGCCTAACCCAGATCTTCGTCCTGACCACCTTTATCCCCAGAAAGAGGGAGCCACCAAGCACCTATTTTAGACACCCACCATGGTGCGGGAGGGGGCTACACACCTTCGCTATCCCTATCATGACTAAATACTACCATATTTCTCTGCTAGTTACGACATAGTCCACAGTCTTCCCGTGGTGACGGGCGTAGCTACAAATTGATCGCTTTCGGGAACCCTACCAACTATTGAGGGGCCATTGGAGCTGTAGACTAATTATGTTACACTTCTACCTCAAGAGGAGCTTTCCGCAATTCAGCAGAGGTTCCATTCGCTTGACCAGGTAGCAAGCAGTCGGACCCGTTCAGGTGTCTCCAAGATCAGGAATAACCAACAGGCAGTCAACTAACCAATGCGGGATTAACCCCCGCAGGCCTTAAAGAGCGGTGTCCCACTGTCTTGTCAGCAGGCCTTGGCTCCTGTCGTCTGCGGTCGCAATGTAGCTGACCGTATGCCGCCTCTGCAGGATCTGAACCTAGTCCACGAGCCTGACCTAATGAAACAGGATCCCGGTTCGGACGACCAAGACTCAGCTTTGGACGACAACCAAGGCTCCACCGCCAGCTTGACATCCTCCATTCTTGAAAATACTCGGTAGATCGTTCCACAGTAAACGTGAAAACGCCCAATATTGGTAAGGCAAGCCTATCAAATCGAATGACAAGGAACAGAATGATGCGATGGATATCAAGTGAGGCTTAACATATAGAACACATAACGGGACTGACCTTAACCCATCGACAGCTATCACGTACAATACCTTCTACTAGGTGGAAAGCTTGATCTGGCTCCTCTGTCAAGGAGAATTGACGTTTGTAACTTCTTTGTACGTCGCAGCAGACAGCTTAACAACTTACACAGACTGTTATTGATATTGGCACGGGTACAGGTGCGAGTCCTGGTTGGACGCGAGTAGAATCACACAATTACTGACGGCTAGCGATTTGAAACAGGCATCTGGGCTATGTAAGTTTCCAGCTCTTTCAGGGGACCCATTACATCTGCTGACTGAGAACAAGCGATTCTGCGGACGAATACCCAAACGTAAGCGTCACCGGCACCGACGTCTCGCCAATCCAGCCCAGCTGGATCCTACCGAATTTACAATTGTGAAGCAACTCACCCGCTTCTCCTCGGCAACTGACTGACATCTCCACCAGTCAGATTGACGATGACTGTACCCAGAAGTGGACATTCAAGGAGAACTCGGCCGACTACGTGATATACGCTGGCTTGTTAGTAGTATCCCAGACTGGACAGCACTGTTTAAGCAGGCCTGTCGATGTCTCAAGCCTGAGGACTATCTCGAGAACCACGAGACTTCGGCGAGGGTCTTAAGTGACGACGGGTCTGTTGGTGAAGAATCAGCGCTGGGGCAGTAGGGGTTTTTATTATTATCAAAGGCGGCTGCAAGCTTGGTAAACCTTTTACAATCGTTGAGCATGAGCTACAGGAGAAGGCAATGGGAGCAGCGGGCTTTGTCGACATCCGAGTTACCACACTCAAGGTGAGCATTCCATTCTCCCCGTGGCATCGCCGCAACTCACGCACATCAAGTGTCCCATCGGCGCGTGGCCAAAGGACGAGAAGCTCAACGAGTTGGGGAGGTTTTTGAAGGTGGCTCTTTACCATTCTAGCGTTTCTCTCCCAATCTTTTGTTGCAAACATGATTCTCTCTGGACTCCCTGCCATTGTTCTAGGTCGCTTTGCCGTCTGCGCCACTGCGCTTTCTGATCTTAAAGCTTTCGTGTGGAAGGACTTTCAGTCCAAGCAGCAGTCCAAACAACTGTTTCTGGATCACCCCCGAAACCGCCCTGCTGAACGCGCGTTTGGCTGAAGCCCCCCTTCTAATTTGGCCGCACCTCCCGAAGAGGTTTGGGACCACTACGTTTCTGACTACGACGGCGGAGTAGCCCGCAACGCCAGCTGGGGATGGCACCGAGTCATGGCTGATGAAGGATGTGTCTTTCCCCCACGACCTAAGTTGAAGGCCGTCCGTTAACCTTACTGCAGCAAACTCAACATCTGCGTTCGATGGAGTTCAAACCAGACCGTCACTGCAGCTAAGCGGACCGAGGTTGCCGCTGCCTACAACACCCAGTAGCAGAAGTGGTTCAAGAGGGTTTGCGGATACAACGACTTCCCTGACACCAAGGTCGATATCAACATTGTCGGCTGGGCCGTCAAACAACATTGATGTCTATACTGACCTGGACAACGATGGCATTCCCGTGTGTGCCGTGGGCTGCTCCCGGGACGCTCATCTCTGTAGCGACTACAGCGGCTGCGAGGGTGGTACTGACCATCACTACGATCAATCCCTCTAGCTTACCGAGGGTCTCAACGGCAGATACGGCTATCGCTGGGTCCAACAGGTTGGTCGTGAATGCTTCATGGTCAACATCGACTCCGATAGCATCCACCTCCTCCTTCACGAAATGGCATGGACCGGTGCTCTCTGATGCCAGTCTCTGATTTACTAACGGACCAAAAGGGACACTCCTTTGGACTTGATGATTGTAAGGTTCCTCTTCTTGACCTTTTGTAGGATCTGTTAACCATGTGTTTTTCTCAGTCTATGGTACACCTACCGGATTTACCCATTGCTGAATAGCTCCAGACTTGTAAGAGGATTCATGAACAGTAGTACCCTTTTAGATGGGACTCCCACAGGCGTGACCAACTTCATCATGCTTACCAGATCTGCGACATGATTTCGACAGCTGGATGTACCGCAACTGGTGGTACGAGCTGTTTAAGACGAACGGCTGGGCATCCAGCAGCGTAGCGGACGCATCCGGCACCACGGCAGCATCCAGTGCCCCTGCAACATCCGAGCACGCGAAGCCGTGGCAGCGAGCGAAGAGGCAGCCTACAGCGTTTCGACAACACCGACTCCAATGATTTCTGCCACACTCGAGGCTACATCCCAGGTTCCAGTCATTCCTGACACGTCGATTTCGTGCCAGTCGTGCCTGTGGTCATCCCGGTCTCAAGCTTCAACTCCATCCGAGACGCCTTCGACTCTCCCTGAGGATGGCGCTACGGCTGGTCTATGGGAGCAGCGTGATGGTGGCTCGTACTTCGGTGGACCTGAGAAGTGCTCATTCGGCCTCACCTGCATGAAGCAGACGAATACTATCACCAGTGTGTATAAGCTCTCGTAGACTTGGAGATCTCTCGTCCACGTGGACAAGCTGTCCAAAAGGAGAGTTCGGATATTTGTATTATTTTCATCCTGGTTATAGTGTAACTATCTAGCTGGCTGCAATACGCTGCCTATAGCTACTAAGACTTGGTAATACTCCAATGACGTTGTCAGAGAGATGGATGAAGATGCCTCATTGACTACCTGGCGAAGTATGTGACAGATCTGGCGACAACATCTACGAGGTATGACGTCCTTTACTCGGTGTTAATTATTATCCTACTCGTCCACTAATAAGAATGATATCTGAAGTGATGTATGGTCGCATATTTCGAATCCTGTATCGTCGATCTATGCCCATTCGTCCTTTTCGCCCTCATTTGCACTTGTCTGGCTTACAGGTGTCACGTCTAAGTGACGGCAACGGAAAAAGCAGTGATTAGGAGTGAGAAACGAGATGGCACTTGAGAACAAGCGGTGAATGGGCCCGGCTTCTCTAACGGATATCTAATGATTGAGTCGCGGCAAATGTGCTCACAGGGATTGGGGCCCCTCTTCACAGGTCATATGTATAGCTAGGTACTGTATATATCAAACTAACGTAAGAAAACACCATTCCCTAGAGAAATCAGACAAGTACATGCACCGGCCCCGTTGGCATCTAATATCCTCCCAGTCGTTTTGTCTTCTGACCAGCTAACCAGGGAGGTCTGCCACCTAGTCCTAGGCCTGATAAAGCATGTCAATTCAGGGCTGCGAATACGGTATGCGCACTGTCGTTGGCCATGCCTGAATGCGGTGATTAGCCTGCATATGCACGTTAAATGACAGCTGGAAAGTCAAGGCTTCAGAAACTTGCCCGCGAATCCGCGAGTAGGCCTGTTAGGTGACCACTTACCCGTTTAGGTCGATGCTTCCGGGTGTCCGTCCTACGAACGTGATATGCCGGGGTCTTTCAGTTCAGATGCTCGGCTGCGGCGGACTTGTGGATGTCCGGTTTGTTGTACCTATGTCGTGTTAGTCCCAGAATCATCGGCTAAATGCCCATGCACTCCTGGCACCCACGCGGAATTAGACATCGTGCCATACTGAAATGGGTATCCGATTGAACCGTAGACTGGCTACCCATGCATGTACTGTTATTGCCGACATCGGATTCTAATCCTCACTACCTCCGTCTGTCACTTACGAGGTCACTAAATGCCTCCTACGAGGTCTTGGCGACGCGACCCTAGGCTCACAAGAGGAAAGGCTGTGACCGTATTACTGGGGCTCGTGAGCTGCCAAAGTCACATTGCAACAGGGGACGGGCCAAGACTTCCTTTAGGGAACCCCTGTGAACGTGTAAGTGCATAGTCAGGTCCCATGTCTGATCGAAGAAGCTTTAGTCTTGTCGCTTGGTTGTCCGATCTGTTCAAGCGCCGTGACCTTATTTGGGCAGGCGAGGGATTAGTCGGCACTCACCACAACGCTGTTACGCTCTTTGTGGGTCTTGAAGAGATTAGAAGTCACCACCACGCCGATGTAGGAGTTCGTAAGTCGTTCTTATCAATTCCATCTAATCAGATTCACCTAATCGCATCATTAACTCCAGGATGAGGAGTCCCATAATCGAAGACAAGGATGTCCTGAAGTGCATGGATAATATCACTGCTGTTATAAGAAGCATGGTTTCCCCCGGATAAGCGGGGACTAAGAAGGCATCCCTAGACCTCTCCGTCCTCTCGCTGGTAGATCACCATCCTTCGACAAGGGCTCAAGATGGGCACCTTCAAGTCTCTCGTTTCCGCAGCGTCCCTGCTTCTCTTGTTTGGGACTGCACTTGGTGAGACCACCCAGGTAGCTCCAGGCGCTGCCGTATCGGCATCCGCGTTCTTGACTAGCTCTTCGAGATACATCGTCAAGTTCTCTCAAACCGGCTCTGCAAAATTCAGAAAAAGAGACGGTAGCACCGTATGTGTCACAGCCAGTGTTCCGATGCCCCAAGCTTACCAAGTCGCCGTAGGACACCTCTGCATTTTATGACAAGCTCGAAGAGACTGGAGGCGATGCATCCCCTGCCCTCAGCTTCGAGTCAGACCTCTTCCACGGAGCTTCGTTTGACTTGAACGCTGTGGACAACAAAACTGTTGCCGACATCGCAGCCCTTCCCGAGGTTGAGAAGATCTGGGAAGCGGCTTACGTGTCGACTCCGACAGAGGGTGTGGCTTCTGTTCAGTCAAGCATCGGTAACAACTACACTGCTTGGAGCCCGCACAATGACACTAAGGTGGCCAAGATGCATGCCCTCGGCTATCTGGGAGAAGATGTTGTCATTGCCATTGTCGACAGTGGCATTGACTACACACATCCGGCCTTTGGTGGCGGCTTCGGACCTGGCTACAGGGTTGAGGCGGGATACGACCTCGTCGGCGATGATTACGTCCCTGGAGGTGAGTATGTTCCCGACGGTGATCCCAAGGACTGCCTCGGTCACGGAACCCACGTCGCTGGAATCGCCGCAAGTGGTGATAAGAACCTCCCCGGTGTGGCACCAAAGGCCCGCCTCCGGTCTTACAAGGTCTTTGGCTGCTCAGATGGCGTATTCGAGGACGTCATCGTGTCTGCTTTTCTGCAAGCCTATGAGGAGGGTGCCGACATCATCAGTGCCTCACTGGGATCGAATCGCGGATTCGCCGACACTCCGACGGCGGAGGTTGCAACTGCTATCCAGGCCAATGGCGTGTTAGTAGTGGTTGCGGCTGGAAACAGCGGTAACATGGGTGAGTATCCAACCGCGTTGAACGAAAAGTCGCCGTAGGGAATCATCGGCACTGACACACATCGTTAAGGTCCTTTCTTCACCAGCAGCGGCGGCAATGGCTACGACAGTACTACCGTGGGAAGCGTCCAAGCTGAGGACTGGGTCGGCCACACTGTCACGGCAACCTCCAGCAGCGGTGAAGAACGCAGCATAGTAAGGAAGCCTTGTTCTCACTCTACAAGACTAGTTCTGACATGGGACAGGTCTACTTGGACTCATCGTTCAAGCAATTTGAGTTGAACGGCACCGCGTCGGCCTTCATACAGAAAGGCGCTGCCAATCTCACGGCCTGCGATTGGGAACTGGAGGCTGCTCCCAGTGACGCCGTCATGATCATCCCGTAAGGACATTACCACTCCGAAGTTCGTTCGTTGCTAATAAGCTCCAGCCGTGGTGATTGTGGTTGGCAGTTGCAGGACACCACCTTGATTGGCAAAGCGACCAACGTCTTCTACGTTCAGACCAAAGGAAAATCTTGGGAACACGTTGGTCGAGCCAAGTACAGTTCGGATCAACCCGACGGCTGTGAGTTAAAACTGTTCAGACTTGTGCGAATACGAAACTGACTAGTTGTGTCTGTGATTCTGCAGCCGCACTGATCCTGTATGAGGACGGAGATTGGCTCTTCACCCAGTCCGAGAACGGCTACAACGTCACGTTCGAGTTTGTCCACGACTATCAAGCCGTTGGCATACCTAGAGCGTCCTTTGTTGGAGGCAGGATCAACGACTACAGCTCGTGGGGCCCAACTCTCGATGGCAGAATGAAGCCAGAGATATCGGCGCCTGGTGGTTCCATCCTCTCCACTTGGCCAGTCGACCTGGGCAGTTGGGCCGTGTTTTCTGGCACAAGCATGGCCACGCCTTACGTAGGTTTGATTTCTTTATCATGCTCCATGGCTAACTCGTTCCCAGATCTCTGGTGTTGGTGCCCTCTTCTTCGGTTCCCGCGGTGGACGCAAAGCCCTGGGCGATGGAGGAGCATTGCTTGCACACGAGCGGATCATTGCCAGTGGAAAGCCTGTGCGCCACAACGACGGAACTGATAACCTCGCGTAAGTACTTCCATGATACTCGATAACTAATACTAACATTGAATCTGCAGTTCAGTCGCAAAGCAGGGTGCAGGCTTAGTCGATGCCGAGAAGGTCCTTCTCTACTCAACGTCCGTCAGCCCCGCAAACATCAACCTCAATGACACCGTCAACTTCGTTGGTACACACAAAGTCGAAGTTACCAACTCCGGCGACGAGTCAATTACCTACCAAGTCAGCCACGAGCCTGGCACGACCGCCCATACCAAAGGAAGCAGTGATGCGTGGGTATCCACGGAGCCGCCGTACTCAAGCGGGGACGGAAACGTGTGTGAAGTGTCGTTCTCCACTAAAAGCATTACCGTAGGCCCTGGCGAGACACGCACGTTGACTATCGCCTTCACAGAGCCTGCCGTGGTCAGTGAAGCTATGCTTCCTATCTATGGAGGTAGTATCGTGCTTGCAGGCGACAACGCAGAAATAGTCAGGGTCACATATATGGGTACGAGACACCAGCAAAACTCAGGAAAGAAATGATCCCCTGCTAACACACGTCAAGGTATCAAGGGCAGCATTTACGCAAGTGATATCTGGGAGATAGAGCGCGGCGTGCCCATGTACTTCAGTGGCTACGATGGCCTCATGGAAGAAGGTCACAACTACACCTTCGAGGACGGATCCGACTTCCCTCAGCCCTTCTTCAATATTCTTTGGTCGACATGGGAGTTGAGCCTCGATGTAAGGCTCATAATTCCCGCTATGCGACGTCTACAAAATTGACTAACAACCCATCGTTAGTACGTGTCGAAAGATTGGACGCCAAGTGATTGGGTCTACCCAACCGTACCAGGCGAAAACAACTGGTTCGGCTCGTTCCGCTTAGTTCCGAATGCCATCTCTGGAGACATCGTCAATTTCCCTCTGCAACGGTATCCTCGATTTACGGGTGGAACCTTCGCCAAGCCTCAGGGCTACTTCGCCAATGGTACCAAGATCCCGTCAGGCGAGTACATGATCTTGGGAAGAGCCCTCCGCACAGGCGGAGATCCTAAGAATTTTGACGACTGGCAATACAAGACATCGCCGTGGTTTCGCATTATTCGAGACAAGAAACCGGACCCTACTGGCACGTCGGTTACGGCTTTGCCCACGAACACAGATATAGTCACTATCGGCTCAACCTCTGCTCCAGCGGCAACTACGACTACTTCTGTTCCATCTTGCGATGCGACCTCCAAGCCAGTTACCCTCAAGGGGTACGTTGGGAATGAGGAAAAGGGCCATGACTTCTACATCTTCTCCAACTTCCTGGCCATTGACTACACCACAAGCCAAACACCTCTTGGGTGGAGACTCGTCAACAACACCCGTCTTCAGACAACTGCCGGCAACTCTCCAGTATACGCATCCGTCCACACAAACACAAACAGTCTCGTGTACTTGTACCAAGCCTCCAGTATTTCCGGGTCCTTTTCGTTCCTTGACTGTTCGGTGGTCGAGGGCCAGCTACACTGTGAGTCCAACGACAAGTCGGCTTTCTATATCTGCGAGACTGGTCAAGGCATCATTCGACACGGATTATCTCCGCTCGATGGCTGTACCGCTTTAAGAATCACGCTGGAGGATCAAGTTGATTGCGCTAGTACTTTCACTACGACGTCAGTTTCTTCCACAACATCCAGTGTCATATCCAGTATTACCGATGTGTTGACTTCGTCGAGCGCTTCTACGTGGAGTACACCGGGAAGGCATAATACCTCTACGACAGGCTCCTGGTCTAGCACTTTGGCTGTTTTCAACACCTCGAGCACTAGCACCAGCACCAGTACTCCATGGACTTCACCCGTTGCCGCTACTAGTACCACAACCAGTAGCATCAGAACTCCAGGGACGCCCTACACCTCTGCTTCTTCTCTCCCGTTGTCTAGTACTCTTTCGGGTACCAACACAAGCGTCGCTATCACGAGCACGAGCACGAGCACCAGTACTCCATGGACTTCACCCGTTGCCGCTACTAGTACCATAACCAGTAGCATCGGAACCCCAGGGACGCCTTATACTTCTGCTTCATCTCTTCCATGGTCTAGTACTCTCTCGGGCACCAATACAAGCATCGTTATTACGAGCACTTCACCTACTTCATTCTTCGCTACCACCAGCACCTTCGAAAGCAGCGGTGGAACAGTAGAGACTTCTTCTACTTCTGTTTCGGATGTTTTGTTCTCCACAGGTAGCTCACTTTCCAGGGAGGTGACTTCCACGAGGATTTCCAATACTACCGAAACCACCCGTAGTGGGAGAAGTTCAACTGCTTCTTGGACCTCAGGAGGCTTGACGACTTCCGAGACACGGTCTAGCTCGGATGTTTTGAGTCTCTCCTTCACGTCCACTGCCACCGAGAACCCGACCTTGCTACCTACTTCCAGTGTTTCCCAGGAATCTAGTGAATCTCATACGTCAACTACCTCTCGTGGTTCTGGCTGGCCGACGAGTGATTCCCCGGGTTTCTCGACTAGCATCACGTCAGATTCTGGCGCTCACTCAACGCAAGCACCATCTGGAACCACTTCTGAGATTGCCAGCTCAGTCACCCTCGTTACTTCTACTATTTTCACGACGAACTTGATCACTATCACTGCTTGCCCTTCAACCATCAGCAACTGTCCAGTGTCATCTAGGTCCACGTACACTACGACTCAGATCATTGCTATTGGTACCACGGTGTGTCCTGTAACAGATATCGAGGAAAAGACTCAGTACACGCAGACTCCGCCCAATGTGACAACTAAGGATATCAGTGTAAAGCAATTGACCACCTCGACGGCTTTCAGTACCCACCTTGTCACGGTCACGGCCTGTCCGTCTGGTAGCGTCAACTGTCCTGCTTCTTCCAAGACGACCTACATCTCAACTGGTGTCGTTGATGTTAGCACCAAGGTCTATCCTGTTCCAGATGGATCAATTACATCAGTGGCCGAATCGGAAGCTACCATCGGGAGATCAGCACCTACATCCAATAATTTCTTATCTCAACCTGGAGAAAAGGATTTAGACCAGAAGAAAATCACTACTTCTACCAGCCAAGACTTCAAAGCCCAAACGACTAGGCCTTTGGTTGCTGTGAGCGTCGATCAATCTCGAGTTACGGAAACAGCACCCGGCTTTGAGACCACTGCGATCAGATCCAGTAGCATTGATGAGTTCTCTGTTGGCACCAGCACTCCTACCATTTCTCAATCCGACAATGTTGAGACCATCGTTGCGTCGGGCGCTGTATCATCGCACGGTTCGGGCAGTGTATTTGTCATTGTAGCGTCGATGGCGCTCAGCATTTTCTTCCTCACTATGTAGCTCTCTTCACTTTCTTTTTAGTTAGGGCAATTATTCTTCATGATCCGAGAACAGCAGTGAAGAAACCGCAATCTGTGGCAAATATCAAACTGCATGACGGGGATACATTTAACGGACGGGGTTGTTTACGTATGTCTACAGAATCAATACAAATGTGATGGATGACCTTGAGAAAGCTGGACGCAGGATTCGCAGCACCCTTATTTTCTTTTCATGTTTTCTGGTGAGTTTAAACTTGATACTTTGGTCTAGATACTGATTATCAAATTACCGCCCCCCTGATTCGCAAGATTAGAAACTTGTTTGATCATCCGACTAGCCCGCTATGGCTATCGGCTGATCTCCTGGCCATGTATAAGTTTGTGCGATGTGAGAATGGGAGAATGCCATCTTATTTTGATCTCCTTAATGCCTTCGAGCTTCACTACTCCGGGATTTGATGATCCTTTGCATCAACGCCTGCTGCCCATCTGTATTTTGCAGCAACGTGTTCTTCCTGAGGATACTTCGTTCCCTTAGTTCCGTAAAAGTTCTCTCGATAGGTGCCTCCAGGAACAGCATAGTCATCCCAGAACAGGCCCCTTGCCCGAAGCTCGGGTAGCAGAAGTTCGATGATGTCCTTGAACGACTGAGGGAAAACAGCATACGCCTGAAACATGTTAGCACGGCCATACTGGCATCTCTAGTAATGTTACTCACGAAGTTGAATCCATCCACATCGGCTTCGTTTACCCACGTCTCAAGGCCATCGGCTACCTGAGCCGAGGTACCAACCAGCAATGGGCCATTGCCTCCGAGGCTGACATGTTCAGCCACGGTATGCTTGGTCCACTTGGAGTTTGCGGGCGAGAACTTTGCATATCCTTCCACCGTTGAGCTGTAGCGAAGTTAGGATGGAAAAACATCACTGTAGGGATTCATGCTTGGGGACATACCGAACGGCGTTGCTCTCAACCTGTCGCAGCTCTTCATCATCACCGTACTTATCCAAGTCCATTCCTGTCCATCCACCAAACAGGGACAAAGCACCCTCAAGCGAGGCATACTGCTTGTAGTCATTGTACTTTGCCAACGCCTCCTCTTCAGTTCGGCCCAAGATTGGGGTTACAAGGGCAAGGACCTTAATCTTGCTCGGATCTCTGCCGAACTTCTCTCTAGCTATTTGTCGGATCTCGGAAATGTTCTTCTTACAAACGGCTGGAGCGTGCGCTGAAGTAAAGATTGCCTCGGCATGCTGGGCCGCGAAGTCTTTGCCTGCCTTCGAAGCGCCAGCCTGGAGGAGAAGAGGTGTTCTCTGAGGACTAGGGTCTACGAGATGGGGGCCTGGAACGGTGAAAAACTTTCCTTCGTGGTTGATCTGACGAACGAGCTCGGGTGAGGTGTAGATGCCTTTCTCGCGGTCCAGTTGAACAGCATCATCGCGCCAGGAGGACTGCAAAAGTTTGTAGATGACCTTCATGTACTCTTCAGCCTGTCCATAGCGGTCGTCGTGCTGTGCCATGTTAACATATGTGTTATCAAGTCAGTTAAGAATCTTACATCTAACTGCTCAGTACGACCCAGATTTCGCGCAGCAGAGTCTAGGTAGCTTGTCACGATCTAAGAACGAGTTAGCTACCACAGTGTTTACATTGCTTGCATTCCTCACATTCCAACCGAGTCTGCAATGTGTTAGTGTTGCGTTGCATGAAATAGTACATAGTGTACATGCCTTCCTTTGGTCAAATGATCAACTGTAGACAGGCGCCTAGCAAGATGATACGGCTGCTCGTAGGTGGTCGACACAGTGACACCAAAGCCAATATTCTTTGTTGCGGCAGCCATGGCAGGAACAGCAACTAGGGGCTCCGTAAGAGGCCATTGAGCTCCAGAGATGATGGCGGGATCAAGAGACTTCTTGTAAACATCATAGCCGCCTACAGTATTTTGGTCAATATTATTTCTCGATTAGACGGAGGGTTGTTTCTTACCAAGGACATCTGCGATGAATATGCCATGAAATTTGGCATCTTCAAGAAGCTTGGCTAGCTCGACCCAATGCTCAATATTTTTGAATTGCCAAGACTTGTCATCAGGGTGTCGCCATAGCCCTGGCGACTGATGTCCGCTGCCTGGTAGGACGGATCAGCTTCAAGCTGTCCAAAAAGGGCCTCAGGGAGTGGCATACACATCATCACAAAGGCATTGACAATGAGGTTTTTCTTGCCCTTGCGGGTCTCTTCCTGCGATGCCATGATTGCTTACTGTTGGAGTCTGTCTAACTCCGAAGAATGATGACATGTATGGCCAATTATCGAGATTGGCAGGGTGTGGTATCGTGACAGGCAACCTTTATCATTGAGGCAGTTTTCCGAGAGCGAATTGTCGGCAGTTAGCCGGAGCTGAGATTGCGTGATTCTTGGGGTTATGATACACACTCCAGTCAACTCCGTCGAGCGCCTGAGTGGGCATCGAATGAGCGGGGAACTGCATCAGCACCTTGAAGATAGTGGATCTCGGCATTGTTTGTGGGTCGACAAGGGTTGAACGCAGCGTTTATTGCAAGAAGAGACAGAATGGCGCAATATTTGACTCGTTTTGCGAATTCTTAACGTTCGGTAGCTCCTCATTCGGGCGTTACAGATGAGCGCTAGGGACTTATCACTTCCCAAGGAATTGGTTGGTCTATCGAGGTTTGTCTTGGATACAGATGATCCCAAAATTACAAAAAGTAAATGCTATCTGGAGTGAACATCTCAGTCATACTCAGATCTGTGATTGATGAGGCTTATCTACATAAATCAGTAAGATTTTCGAAGTACTCATACGGCACAAGTAGACTTGAATTTGCCTTTATTGCTCAAGACACCTGTTTGAGGCAGGGCTATTCAGCGGGCTACAAGCACAACTGGTAGCGATCGTAGAGAATTCCGGAATCAATCAGCTTGAAGACATGTACTGTCGACTTGATAATTACTTTCAAGCACAAGAAATGAATTTCAAAGACAATGGTCTTTTTAATCATCAACACTGTACCTCTAGTTTGACTCTATATCTGTCTATCTGTAGCATCAAGACAAAATTCCCTCTCCATTTTATTCGCCAGTCCAAACTCATAAGACTTATCTATCCTATGCCTTCTTAACCTCCTCGGTCTCCTCACCAGAGTTGGAAACGTCATTCTGGCTGCCGAACGAGCGGGAAGCCACCGTCTCGGCCTCGGGAACCCTGGCACTTCCAAAGTGTCGCAACACGAGCCATGCGGGGAGAATGGCAACAGCGTACAGGGCGAAGTTGAAGTAGACTCCACCGACCTCGGCAAACAGAGGCAGAGAGGTCAGGCCGTAGCTGACAGCTTGCCACGCGGACTCGGTGCCACGGAGAAGAGCAGAGTAGCGGATAATCTCATCCTGGGTATCGGCGAAGTTGTGGATAACGAAGTAGCTGTGTTCATACAGTCAGTAACGGGTTGTCTTGGGATAGAAAGATTGCTTACAGGAACAGGTAGTTGAGCTGGAAACCGACGTTCAGGAAGATGAAGACGGCAAAGGCAGCGCCAAAGCCAGGGTCAATCCAGTCGAATGTGGGCCTGGTGTTTTGGAACCTGGTAACCAGGATAGTGGCCCAAGTCCACCATCCTCCCTGAAGGGTGACGATGACCCAGAAAGAGGACCTGGCCCTCGTCTTGAGAGATACACCAGTACGGTCAAGCCAGAGCTAAAGAACAGGTTAGCATAGGTTGCCGTACCAATTCTCATGGGTTAACATACCCCAAGAATGTTTCCGACGCTGACGGCAATGATACCAGCCAGGAATGATCCCAATGCCCGAGACCTCACGCTAAACCAAGCTAGGTTGTGTTAATGATGGGCCAGTTGAGTTTTGCAAACATATATTGCTTACCACTCAGATATGTGAAGAAGACAGCCTCGGCAAACACGGCTTGTCCGATGAACAACACAATAAGAAGGAACTTCTTGGTGAAGAACAAGCTCGTCGTCTTCTTGAGTTCGTACCAAGGGTTGTTGGGAATCTCGAGCACCACTTTCTTGCCGTCCTTGCGCTCAACATCCTCAGGCTTGTTCAGGAGCAAGGCAACGAGAGGACCAATGGCCTGGATGGCAATGAAGACGAGGAAAACCGTGTACGAAACCTTTCCAGCCTCGTTGCGGTCCGCATTTATACCCAGGTTGATAGCACCACCGAGGACCTGTCCTCCCAGTCGGTAAGTCAGCCAGTAGCCCAGCGACTTTCCGCGGTTCCATGGCTCCGGATAGGCAATAGCAATGGCAGCCTCAGCCATCCAGAAGACACCGGCGGAAATGCCACAGAGGGCTGCGCCGAAAAGAGTAAGCCACTCAGTTCCGAAGCGGTTGTTGGTGTATAGACCCGCGGCATACGGAGCGTATCCCATCCTTGATTTTGTTAGTCAAGGTGGAGCCAGTGATCGACAGGGGCTACTCACGTTCCAAAGATCAGGGCGCCTTTGATGCCGATGTAGCGCACGAGAGCACTGGAGAAGAGGCAGGACAGGACCATCAGACAGAAAGTCAGGGCGTTGGCAGCATTGACCAGCTTGGGCGTTGCTGCACCGCCGGCACCCAACGAGTTCATGGCCACCCAGATTCCAGGCGCGGAGAAGTTGCAGAGGCCGAGAATGGTGATGTTGTAAAAGGTCGATCTGTACCATCTCACTGTTCCATGGTCAGCATAAGCCGAGGCAGCTTCTTCAGATTCACGACTCACCTTTGAGCTGCTGCTCCTTGGGCGGAGCAATCTCGCTCTCGTTGTGCCGGGATTCCACCATTGCGACTGTTTCTCAGCAGAGCTACACTCGTGGTTGTATGTGACGCGATGAGAAAGTCGAGGGACAATATCGAAAGTTGTCAGGGCGAGATATCCTGGAGTTCTTGGCACAGCTGAGTGCCGCAGATCAACTTTATAGATATTCGTTGACATTGCCAATGCCTGCACACTACTCCCTGTCCCTACAGCCCGGTACTGTGGAAAGCACGTCATACCACGCCCTGGTTGCTCTTCCACGTAAGGTTCGACGATCCCGGCATTCGAATTTAGTGCGAACGTTTTACCGTTGAGTGATTGCGTGTGGCATCTAGAACAAAGTAGGGTGGTCTTTTGCACCTTAGACGACAGCCGCTCTTCCTAGCTTCGCCGAGCCTTTTGCTACACGGAGCCGACGTCAAACTCGGTTGCAAGCTGTCAGATCGCAGCGCGTCTTGCGCCCGTAGCTCACACAGGGACAGTACACGTGTCGGCCAAGCCCAACTAGTGCGGCTCTGATCCCTGTTGCGGGTCGGGTAGTGGCTCTCACAAACATGGTCCGACGTGTGTCGCGACATTGTACATGAATGACGTGCAAAGTTGATCGGACTACTTTGATCAAAACGTTTCCTTGGGTACCAATCTAACTTCAACGGGCTGTAGTCTACGGCACCACCCACCAGTTCTCATGCAAGTCCCTCAGATCTACCTGGTCCGGGAGTTTTAGATACGGAGTCATATCCGACTTGGGATCCGTCTCCCGTCTCGTCCACCCGTTGCCGAAGTACCACGCGAACCTATTCCCCGAGTCGGAGAGGTGCTCGTACTCCCAATCCTCCCATCTCGGGTCGCGGCGGATCACGGTGAGATGGCCCGCGCTGCCCGGCCAGAGTCCGTGGATGCGTCCTCCAGCGTGGCCGCCGTTGTACCAAGAGCTGCAGTTGTCCGTGAGCACCGTCTTCGCGAAAAAGGCGTCCGAGTACTCGGTAAAGTCGTCTGCGGCCTTGGCGGATGGTGTGATGGACTTGATGCCCTCTCGCGACGCCTTGCGCAGTAGTTTCGCGTAGTATGTCAACTGCGTCTCGACGCTTTGCGGCACCGTGCCGGATCCGCCTGTTGCTTGGGGGCCATGGACGAACAGGAAGTTGGGGAATCCAGGCGTCGCCATTCCCATGTACGTATATGGGAAGCCGTGTCCGGTTTCCGGCTCCCAGACGCTTCGCAGGTCTTTTCCGTGAGCGCGGATGGGAAACTTGGGAATCATGTCGACATTGGCACCTGTGGCACAAATCACGGCGTCCACATCCCGCTGCACGCCGTCCTCAGTCTCAATGCCAGTCTCTGTGAACCTCTTGATGCGCGTCCGGATGTAGTCGACGTTGGGTTCCGAAATAGCTTCAAGGTATCCGGGTCCCGGAGTGAGGCGTCGACAATTCGGTGAGAAGTCGGGGATAATGTCGTCCAGCAGTTCCGGCTTCTTGCTGAGTCTTTCCGTCATGATCTCGATGAACTTGCTCCTCAGAGCCTCATTGTCGGCAGTGTTTCGGAAGAAAGATCCAAAGCGGCGCCAGTACTTGTCTTCGAGTGTTTTTCTGAATGCCAGGTAGGCCTGCGGATCCTCGCTGAATGACTTCTTCAGCTCCTCGGGATACAGCTGAGACTCTAGTGTTCGGTCGTCGCCTGCCCACGAAGCCGCGATCCAGGTCTTATTCCGAGCGTAGTGATCGAGTCTTCCCACCAATTTCTGCAAGTTGGCCACCACCTGGATTCCGCTTGCACCGTTGCCGATAACGGCGACTCTTTTTCCCTTGGGGTCGAATGTGGGATCCCAGTTGGAGGCGTGCCGAAGAAGGCCCTTGTAATCCGATACTCCGGGGTAGTCGGGCAGTTTCCAGGCGTTGAATCTGCCAATCGACGACAGGACAAACTCTGCTTTATCTTCTTTCACCTCGCCCGTCTCCAGATTCTTCTCCGTGATAACCCAAACTCCTTCTTCATCGTCCCATGCCGTGTCTTGGACCTGGTGCTTCAGCTTCACATACTGATAGACATCGTGTTTCCGCGCGATGCCCTGCCAGTAGTCTCGGATCTCGTGTCCTGGCGCAAACTGATCCGACCAATCCGTCTTCGCATCGAATGTGCTCTGATACACATGCGAAGGGATATCACAGCGGACTCCGGGATAGATGTTCTCGAACCATGTGCCGCCCTATGCAATCGTCAGCTCCCACGACCAAACAAGATTGCAGCTCCCACGTACCAGGTCCGCATTCTTCTCGTAGATGGTCAGTTTGATCCCCGGGACCTTCTTGGGCAGCAAGACCCCTGCCAGAATACCGGACAGACCACCTCCAATAACGGCCACCCTCAAGGATCGAGGTTCATCGATAAATCTGTCCACCAAGGCGAGACGAGGATTATCGTATGGAGAAGTGGCATCGCCCTTGGCACCATTCAGCACCGGAAGGCCGTTTTGGGTTCCGGAAGCTTGGAGACCGGCCCCTGACTCGTGCGACGAGCTATCTTTCTCGCCACCTCTGAGACTGGGCGTGCCATTTTGGCCCGCAGTCCGGATGGTCATGGTGTTCTCCGCGGTGAATTGGTCTTGTCTGGACTCTGGATTCTGGAGACTAGGTTGCGCAGAGGCCGACGAAATTAATATGAGCCACGCCAATCTTTTATTCAACTCCTTCTGACTCCCTCCTCGCTCCGACGCCGCCTCTACCGAGCACGTTAGTGCCATGGCCCGTGACATCATCCCGGTGTTGTCATTCGCGTGCTTCTGTCACCATACATCTCAACAATGCCGTGATCACGTACCAGCCCCACGCTCTTACACCATCGTGGCCCCGCCATCCTTAGGCCCAACGGCAGCCAATCTCGACCAGTCGGAAGCAAGCGATTGTTGATATAGGGCATTGTGACTTGAAGGCATCCATGAAAGGGATGCCGGACCTGGACAAAATGGCGCACAACATTTTGCGGAGTCGAGCATCCCACAATCTCCACGGCAGATAAGCAATGTCACCCAAATCTGCATCCCACTCTATGCCCCGTCCACATGAGCTATTCCTACACGTTTCATGGTAGTGACGTGACTTGACTGGCCAATTCCTTCACGCGTTGACCATTGCTTACCTACTCATATAATGCCACGCAGAGACCGCCGATGTTCGCAGACAAGGACATGCACATCAAAGACTTAGAAAAGAGCAATGCAATGGATGAAGCCTCCAATACTCTGGGAGGCAATAGCGCTTGTTTGCACTAATGATAATAAGCTTTCACATAAAATTGAAACACGGAATTTGTCCAAACGGAACGGAAGGTATGAAAAGTGCGATATGATAAGTTCACAATGTAGCATGAAACCTCCAGCTGATTACTTGCATCTTATGATCTCGGCGGAATACGATGGAAGCATGAAACGGGGGCATGATCTTGCCTCACTGTCGCCGTTTTCGCTGAGCCTGAAGGACCAAGATGTCCGGTACAGTCCTCCTTTCACTGGAAAGCTGGTATTTCTTTTCCATGGAACCGTAAAAGTTGTGAACCATTGGGTGAACTAAACAGGTGACTGGTTGGGATGCCCTTTCTCAAGGCGCGAATCCCGAGGACCCTCCCGAGCTCGTTGTTCGTCATGAGATCTTCCCAGTCGGAAATTAAGGCCGCCGGGACTTTGGTTGCATCTTCCGATGAGTCGGTAGTAAAGTAAAACTCATAAGGGTGGAGCTTCCCGTCAACGACGACGTAGGAAAGCGGCAAGATTCTGCCAAAGCCTTCATATTGATTAAGGCACCCAGAGTTCCCAGAAGTCGCAACTCCTTGGTCCGCGAAAACGCATCTGGAACCTGGCATTGCAGCTGCAGGGTCTCCTGTCACAGATGTCAGGAGTTTCCTGCCAAGGAAATGCCCTCAGGTCCGATCACGATCCGGTTCGGAGTGTGGATACTCTCAAATGGTATACTGCCAGTCATATGAACAGCGATCGATATGGCGCAGCGTGCAATCCATTGCGTGCTCGAGTTGTAAATTTTTAAACTCCACTTGAAGTCCGAAGTCTCTGGGTATCCATTCTTCAGGTGAGAAATGGCTCATTCATTTCTGGCCTTCGCTTCGTCAAACCAGATGGGCGTGTCACATCGCTTCACCACAACCGAGAGATTCGGGTTTCTTTCCCACAAAATCAGCATCAATTTCCATATGTCATATCCCAGTGGCGTTTTGCCATTGATCTTTTTCGTTTCACGGCAATCACCGTTTCGACTGACAACGGAACATTATCTTGCTGGGCTGGAGAGTCGACAAATGTCCCTCAATGGTGCTTGGCTGGCCCAGGACAAAGTATCTCGTGTGTGAAAGCGGAACTTGACGTCAGTAGCCTCCAGTACCTTCCAGTAGTTTTTCTCCATCTTTAAAAGCCCAAATCTAATCATTCTACAGGCTTTGAAATTTGTTTCTCTCAGTAGAAACGTTACACCCCACTTCGATCCCGGACTACTATGGAGAAATAGCTATCCCTGGAGCCCTGAGGTCCCAGCCGATCATGTTTTCTTGAATGGATTAGACGATAACCCGCTCAGCATGGCGCACGTAGTAGAAGCCCCTTCAACTTGCGTGTTCGATGGTTACTATGGTAAACACCTTGCTGAACTCGTCGAGATTGTGGTATACGTCTTTGATCGGAACACAATTACCGGCTTCGAGTTCAAATACATGGATGCTTCCAAAAACCAATCTCTCGGAGATCTCGTCCCATACCCTTATTCCTACAGAAGAAGGAACCAACCCCAGACGACTTTTCGTTAGCAATGCCCATCGATGGTCCTGGAGGGGAGGTGATCCAGAATGTTTGCCTTACGGAATGGAAAAGCCTTTTTTATGGCTTCAGGGTGAGTGGTTACGTTCATATTACCTGCGGGGCCATGCTCAGTCGACGCTAGATTCGAACAAACCGCGGACGGGGAATGAAGTTTCCCAATCCATCCTCCTCCGAGAAGTGCACATGGTATTCGGTCAGAATGTCTGGCTCTTTAGTCATTGGGCTCTATATATTCTATGTCAGTGTTTCCACAGTCCTCTTTTTCAATATGTAACTGACCAGTACAAAAACCCGGGGGGGCTTCTTCATACGTCGCGTAGGGGTAATGTCGGTTAATCCTGACGGAGCTGCTAGGATGGACTGAGTATCGATTGTTCACTGTTTGGGTTTTTTTGAACCTAGGAACGCGTTGGAGAAAGCCTCGTCGAAATGGAGGATGGGAACACGCACCGCCGTCTTGTCGGTGGTCTAGTGAGTATGCGTAGCTTGCAGACTAACAAAGCTTTATTTCAGGAATCTGGATATACAAAACCTGGGACGGCTTTTGGGTCATCATGTTACTTCAACTAGTTAGCTGTGCCGACTCCAGTTCGCCTCTCAGCTCATCTACCTCGTTAACCAAAATACTATCCACCCAAGCTATGTCCGAGAGCATGTCAAGCACTCTTTTCCAACTCAGCCCATTCATCTCCATGATTGAGCGTATCCGAGATATAACCCATTCTTTATCCTTAGTAGTCTCTACCAACGCGCAGATGACTAGCACCCATAGCTTTAATTCTTTCAAGCCCGACCAATCGAGTGCGGGGAAGTTGAGCGACTCTAAGAGTCGATTCCCATGGTTTGTTTTCATGTCCCTGTTCCCGGCTAGATGGTTAACAATCGCTGTTAAAAAGACAAGAGAGGCTAATCGGATAGTTTCTCGCAATTCTAGCCCAGAGACGAGAAGGTTGTCCTGATCCTTGGGAATCTCGGGCCGTTGTAGGGTAAGCAGATCATGTACCGCGACACCGAAACACTGTGTCAAATCCGTGTTTTGGTACCAACCACTGGTCGGATTTCGAGACGCCTGTTTGGTAAGGTCTGAAATGGTCTCCAGGACCGGGCAAATATCCCAAAGAGCAGGGCTTCTGTGTTGCAGGACAGAGAGAGTACGGGCTAGAACAGGAGAATGGCCATGTTCTTGTACTGGTTTCACAATGCCAGCATAGGCGTTGAATCGGGGTGGGATGTCTTGAAGAAGTGAGCCGACCATATCTGTCCTGCGCAGAGTCAGTAGAGTTGCGAACCAGAATCATCTCTCAGTGTTCGCGTACCAAATGAGGGTCATTCGTAGATGATACGACGTGATTGACTCGATACCGCCTCGACTCTCTATCATCCTTTGCAGCCCAGCCATGTGAACAGCCCATCGAGCGAGATTACGCACTCGAATCTGGAATATATGTTAATTCGGTGCCCGAACGCGGGACAACGTCTAAAGGATTCTAACGTCGTAACCAGCTAGACCTACAACTGTTCCAAGAATGGCGTTTCCGACAGTGTTCGCGGCATGCTCTAGACGGCGGTACAAGAATGCAAGTGAGGTATTGTAGTTCTTTAAAGCGTGCGCATTCTCTTGTATTGGCGGTTTCTGTTGATGGTACCCTCTGTACAAAGCAGAGTCCGCAAGAGCCAGGTACATGACACCATCATCGGCCATTGCCAGGGTGAAGCATAGTCTTCGTAGCATCTGACACATTGAAGAGTCCTCTCTGTTTACTATGAACACACGTCAAGAAAAGCTTAGTTCAAGAAGTCTGTTTTCATACAGTAAGTGACGATTCGTCGAGCCCGCGCGGAAACAGCGTCCGAAAATAAAACAGAATCGGCAAATGGGAACTGAAAGCCCCTGGAAGATAATTGAGAGAGGTCCAATCCAAGACGCGACTGGGCACTCGCGTTGTGGGTTCGTTGAAGAGGCCTGTTAGGCCGCGAGACCGTGGCGACTGCATTGGGTTCGGGGCCAGATGGCGTGGGGTTGTCTGAAACCTCGCTTTGAGGAATCTTCTTTCTCCTGGATAGACCTATTTCTTTCATCACATGGCGACGTATTTTTCTGTTCGTAGGGCGATCTTTGATCTCGTCGGGATGTGTGACGCTGACAAATACGAGGTCCGGCCCAGCGGCAGGGGGCTTCGCCGGCCGTGAGGTCAAGGCCAATGTTTGCTGGGAAGGTTCCGATGCTTGCATTGTTTAAGATGTAGTAGAAAGATTCAACATAAATCCCAGTTAGGGGTTTATTCATTATTCATGAACTTGAAGCGGTTCAGGCGGTGTCGTCTGCATGTTGAGCTGTGGGAGGATTGCAATTTGTCAGCGATCACCCGGCCGTCCCGCTACGAGGGTACTTCAGGGGCTACAGTCACAGAGGTACCTTAAGTAGTAATGAAAAGTACTTAGAGAGTTTATAGCAACGGTGGTTTGCTAAGCAGCTATTTATATCATTGACTTGTGAGCCCGCTACCGGTATTCAGGACTCATGTGACGGAGCGTAAATGCTGCTTAGTTCCCACCGACACAACTGATCAGATGCCGGTAATTCCTCCATTGACACCAATGTACTGCCCCGTGATCCATCGGGCCTTTTCCGAGACCAGGAGGAGGATTGCATCAGCAAGGTCGTCGACTGTGCCAATTCTGTCTGCAGCCCTGGTAATGCCCTTCTGAGGGCCGGTGAGCTCTTCCGCGAGTTCCTTGGGGATGATGTCGGTCGCGACAGGACCCGGTGCAACAGAGTTGACCGTAATGCCTCTGCTGCGTCCCCACTATGATCTGTAAGTTTTTGAAGGAGGTAAAAGGGAGCAACGGTGTAAGTACCTCCTTGGACCAGGACCACGTGAGGCTGTCCAGGGCAGCCTTGGTGGCTCCGTAGATGGGGAGTTCGGAGAGGCCAAGCTTAGCTGCGGTAGAGGATATGTTGATGATGCGACCTCCAGGGGGCATGTGCGGAACCACAGCCTGTGTTACGTAGATGGGTCCCTTGACGTTGATGTCGAACATTTTGGCGATTTCCTCGGGCTTTACTTCAAGAGTCCCGCTCGAAAATCCAGTACCAGCGTTGTTGACTGGATCTAGAGTCAGAAATATCGCGCAGTGTGGTCAAAGATGTAGAGGCTTACCAAGGATGTCAATGTGGTCTGTTCCAAAAGCCTTCAAGGTTTCCTGAACAAGGAACTGAGCACCCTCAGGCGTATCGACGGTGGTCCGAACAACAGTCGCTCGCCCACCCTCAGCCCTGATATTCTCGGCAAATGCATGGGCTCTCTTGGTGACAGAGTCCGAGATGTAGTTGATGGTGACAGCTGCACCATTGCGAGCCAGTGCCGTAACGGCTCCAGCTCCGATTCCATTCTCACGACCGGAGCCGGTGACAATGGCAACCTTGCCGGCGAGAGAGAGGGTATCAACAGTCATGTTGGAGGTGTTGAAAGGTGAGATTGTTGACTTTTGATAGCGGGTTGGTTTTGGGTAAATGTGGAAGCTCTGAATCTGTGCTGTGACGATTGTGATGCACAAGACAGTAGATCAAGGGAGGCCATCCAACGTATTTATCTTCAATTAGTATCTATCCAACTTCTCAGGAACCGAGAACTTTCTCTACTTAGACGTCCTCTCTTCGCGGTTCACGCTTCATGTCAAAGACACTAGCTGAGACTAGCTGATTTAGGAAAATGGTGTTGCGCAATCTTGCGCCCAACCCCCTGACCCTCGTGGAGATGATGCCAGCTTCTGTGGAGCTGGCGGCGGTGATTTCTAATGCTTGAGGATTTATGCTGAAGAAGCATCACAAGTCTAGCCCTTTTAGGAAAATGGTGTTGCGCAGACGACTGCCTACCCTAGAATTGCAAAAGTAATCAGAATGTGACGCGGCGAGACAGATCCCGAGAAGTCCTTACACAACGACTTGAAGAACAGTACCCCTGGACATTATGAGCTGCCACAGGCAGCAGCCTATCACCTTCTCAAATATATATCGACGACGGCCAACCCGGTTACGATGAAGACCTTGAAAAGTTCATCCGAGAGCGAGTTGACAACATCTCTCTCAACCGGCGGTCCTTAAGCGACGTTAGAGAGTATTTGTTCCAAACAATGATCTCCAAAGCCGATCGAACGTTTCTATGGACTCACGTTGTCCTCGCATCAATTGAGAAAAGCTTTCTCACATCAACCAAAGACTTTCAAAAGATCATCGCCAGTATTCCGGAAGATCTTGCCAACACCTGTAAGAGATATTTGTCAGCCATACCTTCTGGCCATCAAGATGATGCCTCGCACCTGTTGAAACTGCTGTTGGCAAGCTCAAGGCCTTTGAATTTGGACGAGCTCAACATTGCATTCACCATGGACTCTTCACATGTCACTACAGAGGATGTTATGGGGGATACCCAAAACGCAATCGCCCATACTGTCCAGGGAATTCTTGGCCCACTTATAAGAATCTCGGGGCTGCATGTCTCTTTAGTCCATCAGTCGGTAAAAGAATTCCTCCTGGAACAGGTTGCCGGCAAGTACGAAAGCTTCCCTGCTATGCGCACGGTGGATGCAAAAAGCTCCGAATTGCGGTTGGCCACTGTCTGCATCCAATACCTGCTTCTTGATGATATCAAGAACGATCTGTTTTCGAAAAATACCTCATTTGCTGAGTCTGGTTTCCAAATGCCTGGGCTGCTTGCTGGGTTGCCTATGGGCGACTTCACTGGTGATTCTTGGGATGAGGAAGACCAAAATCTCAATTCCGATGTTCTATTTCACGAGGAAAATGAGCTTGATCCAGAAGTCTGCCTTTCACCCACCTCAAAATATGGCTTCTACAACTATGCATCGTTGCATTGGGCAGAACATTTTGCTGTTTGCGAGGACTCTGTATCTGACCAGCTCAGGAACGCCGCCAGATCACTTTTGGATGTTACCGCGGGAAGCTGTCGCAACTGGTTGCATTTTATCGCATGGAGGCCGTCACTTTGATTGATTACAATCTCGGCGACCAGAATCCCGTTGTCTTGGCAGCACAGTTCAACTTATACGTCATGCTGAAAGATATGCTTGGTAGCGGTGAATGTGTTCAACCCATCAAGAACCGGAGTCTATACTGGGCGTCACTACTTAGTCACGACCGCATCGTTGCCTCGCTGCTCATAGCGAGTGCTGAACCCGACTCGGAAGAGCTCGAGAGACAGACCGCACTCACGACTGCATCTGAGCACGGCAATTTTGGGATGCGTCGTCACACTGTTGTCAGACAAACGGACCAGCATCAACATAGCAGGACGACGAGGGAGGAGCGCACTCTCGTTTGCATATGGCAGTGGACACGATACTATCGTGAAGGAACTGCTGGGTCGGAGTAGTTGCAATGTTGATGATCCGGATGACTCGGGAGCAACTCCGTTCTTTTGGGCCGTAGGAAGAGATTATCACTCTATTATCTCCTCGCTAGCAAGACATCCAGACATTGATATCAACCATCAGGACAAGACAAGGCGCACAGTCGTTTCATGGGCCGCCGGGGACGGAACGGATGGCACCCTTACACAACTACTCAAGCTACCCGGCATCATTGTCAACATCAAAGATAACAGAGGGAAATCGCCGCTTTCTTGGGCAGCGGGGAATGGCTGTACTAACGCGGTTGAAGTGCTCCTTCGAAGCACTTTGGTTGACATCAAAAACATAGACAACGACGAAAGAAACGCGATATCATGGGCCGTTGAGTATGTACACGCATCCATCGTGAAGGTACTTCTGTAGGTAGGGGCTGATCCGGAGGCTGAAAGTAAAAGAGGCAGTACGCCTATGTCGGTCGCGGAACAATTTGGGAGGAATGATTTACTGGATGAACTTATGAACTATAAATCGTAGCATTGAATAGAGGAGTAGTTGGGTTACCCTTATTCTTGCGCTGGTTTGCGTTCCAGTTTCTGTTCATGAAGATATCACAAAATCAAGTTCAACGCTGTGCCAGAAAAAAGATGCTTGGGCAGTGTTTACGCTTATTTTTGCTTGCCCTTCCCACTGGCCCCGATCTACTTCTTAGCGACTCGTTTCATGTTCAGCTTCTTGGAGCGCAGTTTGTTGCGTTTGTCTCTCAAAGTAGGTAGATAATATGTACTATAGCAGGTCCCTTATAGGGGGCTAGCAGCTTCCACGCAGCTACCTCGCCGACTCCATTTGGCTTGTCTCGCGCTTGTTAAAAGCTGCCACAGTACCCAGTCACTCCGTCACTTAATTATTAACAACAGGCGTCAATAGAGTCTCTCCATACTTCAAGAAACCCGCCGTATAGCATTTCTTGTTTCATCACTTCAACGGGTTGATTAAATAGTCCGTAACTATAACCCCGCACTATTAAAGCACGATGCCCACTTTCCCCTCCCCGAAGCTGAACCTCCCTTTGTGCTTCTATCTACATCACGGGAAGTCTTGAATCGACATCGAAACCAAAGCAATAACATCAATCATCATGGCCGCTACTACTGCTTCTCTCAACGGCTTGGCCATCCCATCATCTACTCCCGCTCATGACATCCCTGAGCCGATTCCCGTCTCAGATCCATCCATCCGCGTGCTGAGCCCCAACTCTACAATCGTCTCCTTTGAGCCAGAGACTAGAGCGCCATTTGAGGCAATTCGTCGACTATTTGACTACCTGAAGACTCACCCAGAGATGGAATCTTCTCTCAATGCCACCTATCCCAAGCGTGGCATTTTCAAGACGGCAGCCACTTACAATGCTGCATCTGATCAGAAATTCACCATCGACTTATCGCCGACACGCAATGCCAAGATCCCAGACGATCTGCGGGGCGCTCTGGCTGGAGCCGGGTTCAACGAGATTCTCGACTTCTTTGACAACGTCAACGACACATACGTGGCTCCGATCCTGTCTACTTTGTCTACTCTTGCCGGTGCTGATCTCCATCAAGCCCACAAAAGCGGCAACATCAACTACCGTCTGTGTGACTACAGCACAGACACCGCAGACCCAGAGAGCGATAACGGCTGCGGTGCCCATACTGACTACGGCACTTTCAGCATCATCTTCCAGGACGGCACGCCTGGTCTGGAGATGGAGGAGGCAGAGCATCCTGGCCTTTGGGTTCCCGTGCCTGGAGACGCCACTGTCGTTCTCGCAGGTTGGTGTGCGGTTATTTTGAGCGGTGGTTGTATTCAAGCAACCCGCCATCGCGTCAGGCGTACCCCCGGTGTGCGCAGGCTGAGCGCCGTTCTTTTCGTGGCGCCTGATCTCGATATCAAGCTGAAGCCCCTAGACGGTGTTCAGATCACCCGGCCTCTCTCGCAGAGCATCATGACGGGTGAGATAGATGTTGGCTGGTTCAAGGAGGTTATGGGGAGAAAGCGCGAAGGCAATGAGAAGATGGAGGAAGCTGACGCAACGTCGCAGGATAGCGAGATTGAGATGCTCATCTGGGGCTGATCCGTACTTGCATAAATGTAGCCGAATGAACCAAGTAAGGCTTTTAGGATGTAGAGTGATTATATGATGAAGTGAACAGGAACCATGACCATTGAAAGATAATGCATGTCTATGCTCCGTGATTAAGGGTGAAGAACCGTTGAAGTCTGTCGAAATTTAGAACTGCTAAATGTTTATTATTTCTGGTCAACTGAGCCGAGAAGGGAAGGACGGGCTGGCTGAGAGCTAATGACGTTCACGACCAAGCGATTAAAATGAGGCTATGCGTGCGAACTGGTAAAACGTGTTAAATTCTCTCATACTATTATGCAGTCAGACCCTGAACACTAAGGAGACGACATGCTCACTTCTTCGTAGACCTAACCTGATATTTGGAACAGCAAACAGTTCAAGGAATTGAGAATCCATACAACCGAACTTGTTCTTGTTCTTCAGAACTCACAACGCTGCCTAATCAGAACAGCAACATTGTTTCAGCAACAACATGTGGCAGTGTACATCACGAACACTCATTATCTCATTCACTGAGATTCCGCTCTATATATATAGGTCGAAGTTGCTCCGATTCCCAGACTCATCACCCTTCACCATCACGCTTATTCACCCTACTTCCCATCATCCACCAACAACGACTATCTACCCGTTTATCCACGCCCCATCTTCATCATGTCCTGGAACCCTAAGGACAAGGAGATCATCGACATTGGCGGAAGCCGACTGAACCTCACTTTTGAGGATCAGTTGCCCAAGGCCTTTGCCAACAAGGCCGACTTCCCCAAGGAGGTTGCTTACACTACGGGCATGGACAAATGGGTCGATATCGCTGATCGATCCTACCAGACATCTGATGAGATGTCCATCATCGAGGCCACTGCTGAGGAAGTCGTCTCCCAGCTTCCCTCCGGCACAAAGATCATTGATCTTGGCGCCGCCAACTCGATGAAGTTCGAGCCCTACGCTCGTGAGTTCCTGAAGCAGAACAAGACCTGCATCTATGTCCCCCTGGACATTTGTCGATCTTCACTCGCTGACCAGGTCGACCGGGCAAAGACCCGCTTCCCTTCCATGCAGTGCGTTGGTCTCTGGGGCAGCTTTCAGCACGGAGATGCCTATTTCAACCAGATCCCCGCTGGTCGTCTTTTCTTGTCCCTAGGCTCGATCTTTTACAACGCACCCGATGAAATGTGCAAGAACCGATGTCAAGAATTCCGCCGCCACATCTCGGCTGTCGATCGTCTCATTGTTGGTCAGGACGGTCCCACTGGTACTGAGAGCGCCAAGTCCCACGCTTCTTACAACACCAAGGAGTACGATGCCTTCTTCATTCGCTACCTGGAGGGTATCCAGTCTCACGCTGGTATCGACGCAGATGCCTAGAAGGCCTGGTCGTACGAAAGCAAGATGGTCTCGGCCATGCACTACTTCGAGGTTATTGCTCTGCAGACCATGGTTTGCAAGAACTTTAACAATTTCGTTGTTGACGCCGGAACAACCTACATGATGTTTCCCTCTTGGAAGCGCGGCGAGACTGAAATTCACCAGATCACCAAGAAGGAGGGTCTTGCCATCAAGACTCTCGGCAAAGCGAAGAGCTCCGGTATGCGACAGTATTTAGTCCAGGCCGAGTAAGTCATCCCCACGACTTGTCTCCTTGTACAGTACTTACACTTTCACCCAAATGTTTTGATGTCCGGGCTTTGTACCTGCTGGCTTTTGTGATCAACATCGAGAACTTCTGATGTCCAGGCTGAGCATTACGCCTGTGGACTTATGCAACCTGCATCCACCAATGTCCGGGATTCGATCCCGTAGACTCGCAATTCAGTGTAGGCCACCCTCCAACGGATACTTTCATTTGTTTGTACGATAGATTAGCGAAAAAGATGAACAGTGAGTGGTTTTATCCGGCTGGTGCAAACCTTGCCTGGGGCGCCCACACGGTTCCACTCACTGACATTGAACCCTTTTAATAAAGAGACAATTCTCACCAAAATATTCCCTTTCATAAGTGCGTGTAAACCATATTTTTTTTTCCAAATTCCTTTTATTTTTTTATTTTTTGACTTTAAACATGGCAACATGATGATCCTCTGACTTCTAGTTGATAAACTAACATTCGTAATCTGCAGATATCTTATTTAATATTCGTTTTGAAGTAGAGTAATCTTTGAAACATTAGAAGTGATTACATCAAGGTCATTAGGTTAGCATAGAACGAGAATTCAACCATCCGGAAAGAAAACTTGGCATGACCATGACCTGGAATAACAGAAACACAAGGTTCCTGGTACAAATCATGACCAGAGTAGAAACTGTATTCACTAAGCTCGCAGTTCACTTTGATGCGCCAGAGGTACTCAGACCGGGCATTGAAACGTATTGTGTTTGTGGACCTTGATATAACGTTGCCAAACTACTCTATCACATTTCGACTATTATTTAGGGTGCAGCTTATGCTACCAGTTTGATGTGTTTTCTGACAGTCATAGCAATAAAATAAAATAAAAACGGGGCCCTTGCTATCTCTAAGGATTGTTCACTGGACTTACGTACGGTACACTCTCTTACTTTTATTCGTTCAAATGTAATGAGAGATCTTGATTTTTGAACAGCTTCTTGAAGCGGTATTTCAAATGTTCAGAGAATCAAACACTCAATGCCGGACTACGTCTGTCTGCTTTTGTACTCTTGGACTCGCTCCTCCGCGTCGGGGTCATCCTCCATCCCGCAAGTGAAGCAATGATCCGGCTTGACTTTCTTGTTCTTGATGAGAATTCCGCTGGTGCTAGTGCCGCGCTCTCTGACATCTCTAAGATCGTCGCATACCAAACATTTGTAAATGGTCCGAATAATACCACCGTTGGCATCATTAGCGCTATTATTGCCGTTGTTCCCGTTGCTCCCGTTGTTCTTATTGCCCCCGGTGCGCCCGGTGCTCCCGTTGTTTGCAGCTATAGTAGCCATCTTAAAAGTCTTGATATGGTGGGTAATGTGGTGAATGGCTTCTATGTCTTCTCTTTGAGTACATTTTATATGTCTAAGAGGTAAGTAACGGCTACATAAATACTTTCGGAAGACCTAGTGCCATGGCGTATTAATGACCTTATGTAGAGTGAATTGTTGATAATATGAAAATATTATTATGTACTCATGAACACCGGGTGAACCTTGGAGAGAAACACCTGTTCTATCTTATTAATCGGAGATGTCTTTGAACGATGATTATCTGTGACTCGTTTCCCTCGGGCTCTGAATCACCGTGATCTTGAGCTGTACGATTGGACGCCGCCGGCACCTTTACGTTGTGGCCCGTGAGTCCCTCCATTTATGTTCCCTTATCACCGAGTATGCTAGGCTATTGAATGAGTGTTAAAGATTGGAAGATCAAGAATGCACCAGCGCACGTGAGTTAGCACGTGAACACGTGAAGAGGCGACGCGCTAACAGCCCCACTACGTCTCCCTCCGGTGCCCCGTATCAAATGGAACGAATACCAAATGGAACGAATGTCTACGCTGAATGTGTCATGGCCCCGTTTGTCTGACTCGCTTATAGCGCGGCTATTGTAACTAGGAGTAAGTACCATACCTCCCTATCCCGCGTTTGAACCCTTGTGCCGTGGAATGCGCTGTGCCTCTACGCTCGTTGGCTGACGGATGCCCAAAGGCTAGCATCACCATATCCACCTCCTGTAGCCATGCTGCAACCGAGTCCACATGGCACCTCGGTGCCTCCCGCCGCCGACGTCGATGGCGTAAACGTCCAATTGCCATTACAGCCAGCACCAGTTCTGATCGCCGACCCCCTCTTCCCGACAACTCCACCATCTGAGTCTCGTCCGAGTATCCATGGAAGTGGTATCAAGAGGAGGCGAGGGCATAGTATCCAGTCGCCGCCCCAGTCGTCTTTTATTACTATCTCGTCAGACTCCGAAGACGACCAGAAGCCTCAGTTGCCCCAAGCCAGCTTGCCCGCAGACCATTCGATCTGGTTTCGCCAAGCTGGGGACTCGGGCAATGACCCGCCTAAGCTGAGCCACAAGAAACCAACACCCCTCTCTGCCTGGCATCAATCCTCGTTGGATCACGACCCAAACCTGGACCCTTATGCCAAGTGGAACCACAGACGAAAGCCACGCAACGAACCGCCGCCTGTTATCGACCTAACTCTGCTAAATGCCGAGATGAAGTTAGAAGCCGATATGAGGGACGCCGGGATGAGACCGGATGATGGACCAAAACTATGCAAGGAGCAGCAAGATCTTGTCGAACTGATCGCGAGCGGACGCAATGTCTTTTACACTGGCTCGGCAGGCTGTGGCAAGTCCACCGTATTGGGAGCTGCTGTTAGAAGACTGCGAAGCATGGGCAAGATTGTTCATATCGTTGCACCTACCGGCCGCGCGGCGCTTCAAGTCGGTGGCACATCAACATGGTCCTACATGGGCTGGACGCCGGATTACCACAAACTGCACATTGACCGCCTGAAGGAAAAAATGCGCCGCAAACATGTTTTCAAGCGTATAACGGAGACCGACGTGCTCATCATTGACGAGATTAGCATGGTGGAGAATCATCATCTGGAGCGCATGAATATTTGCATGAAAGAAATCAGGTTTTACAAGAAGAAAGGAACCACGCATCAAGGAGACACGCCTGCTTTTGGGGGGGTTCAGGTGATCCTGACTGGCGACTTCTGCCAGTTGCCACCGGTGAAGCCGTTCGAACACTGCTTAACATGCGGGAATCAGTTGATACCCGACGCGGACAGAGTGGAGTTCAATTGCATAAATAACCATGGACCATTCCTTGAGATGGACAAATGGGCTTTCAAGAGCGCCGCCTGGAAGGAGGCTGACTTTTCCCACGTACACTTGAAAGAGATTCATCGCCAGAACGACGAATACTTCATCAAAATGCTCCAGAAATGTCGACTTGGCATACCGTTTTCACCGAACGAGGTAGGAATTTTGAGGGACCATCCCTGCCGAGTCAACAAGGCCACGCGATTGCTCTGCACAAGATCAGAGGTTTTCACCATCAATTTGGAGCATTTCAACAAACTAAAGACACCGGTGCATGCATATAACTGTCTGGATGGGTTTCAGTGGGTGGGCGAAGACGGCGAAAGGCGCCCTCCAGAGCTCAACTATTACGCCGAACGTGCCGATGATGGGACCCTGATGGCTTGCAAGGATCACCAATTAGAGCCACAGGCCAGACTACGGATAGGTATGCTTGTCATCCTTCAGGTAAACCTTGATCTGAGGGGCAAATTGTGCAACGGAAGCCAGGGTATTATTTGTGGTTTCGAGGAGTACGACCCTGCAAAGCTACCACGGGCCAAATCCAAAAAGGACGACTTGCCGCCAGATCAAATCATCAATGGCGAACATGCCGAGCTCAGGCAGGGCCAGATAGCCAGGTTTATTGGAGGACAGAAGGTGAAAGCCTGGCCGCGGGTGCTCTTCCACAATGGCCACAAACGCACCATCTATGCATCGTGCGTCGTCAACGCTGTTGGCCCTCGGAGGCCCTATTCCCTTTTGTATCGAACGCAGATTCCCCTTGTGGCCGGATGGGCCATGAGTGTCCACAAGAGCCAGGGCATGACTCTCGACCGCGTTATTGTTGACTTGACGAAGGCGTTTGCAGAAGGGCAGGTTTATGTCGCCTTGTCTCGGGCCACGAGCCTCGAAGGCCTCAAGATTGAGGGTAGCTCGCAAGGCTTGTCAGTTGGAAATGGCGGGAACGAGGATGTGCAAGCTTTTTTGAAGGAGAAGTTTGGAGAAGAGCTATTTCAGGATTACTGCGGGACTGAATCATCTGATGATGACCCCGAGGAGGACTTCATTGGAGAGGACTTCTTTGGGGATGAAGAGGTTTATCGAGAGGTTGACTCAAAAGTCCTCTTAGACATTTGTCAGCCATTGTTATAGCCATTTGAGCTAATTATGTAGCATTCGAGCAGCCCATGAGGAAATAGTGACGTGTGTTGAATAATTCACATAAAATCCAATTGCAAGCTTTGCCAATCCCACACCCCGTCCAAGACCCCCAGATCTATGCCCTGCATCCCATCATCCATGGCCAGAGACTGATCTAGAAGATGCCATTCGTTATTTGCAGGAGATGGTGGGCCAAATGTTTCAAAATTAATGTTCACAGAAGACGCATCCACGGCTTCATCTCGGCTTGCACGTGTCCCGTTCACCCCAATCTCGCCGGACCGAGCTACTTCGTCTAGCAACTGTTTGTCATTCGGTTGTAAGCTTAGACGTGATGTTAGCGAAGTGAGTATGCTCCTCGTGGTATCGGACATTTTTGTGTGACCTCGAAGACGGCGTGAAATATAGAGTGCAGTCCCAATTGCCGACAGTACTTCTAGGCGTCTTGGCACCCCATCCCCGTCGGTCTCATGCAGTAACAGAGAACACAGCAATGCTGCGTTGTCAAAGGGGCAGAAAGACACCATGAAGTATTTAACCTCTTGCGGGAAGCATAGGTCAAAGAAGTTCTTGCTCACCGCCATGGCCTTTAAGCTGATATCAACCGCCCTTTCGACCAAAAGCGATCGCGCTTCAGTATGGGTAGCATCCTTCCGGGATATTATGTGCGGTCGGAGAAGTATCAGCTGCGTCATATAGCCGACCGAGTGCAGTTGTAGACGCTGGAAAGCCAGTCGTGGACACTCCGTATCCCATCGTTTGTCTGGCTCTATGGCGTTGAAGACTGGTGGCAAGGAGGACATCCACAGCTCAGTAAATGCTAGCATGTTGACGTAGGAATTTTGAGCGGGGTCGATCTCAGCCAAGTGCCTTGCAAGCTGGTTCTCAAGAACCTTGGCAACAGTAGGAGAAGGAACTTCGGGATTCGCGGCTGAATTATCCAGATCTGGACTTGGTTGAAGAACAGAGTCGCCGGGACGAATGATGGGTGGGCGGTGGAACGCAACAGCCATAAATCTGAACGGACTGGTCAGCACCACGAACACAGATAAGAACATAGATCACGCACTTATCCCACGTGTACGCTGCACACCATAGTCTCCTTCTTGAGTCTCTTTCAAACTCACTTACGCCGTCGGATAGATCGTCGAGGTGGATACCTGCGTGTTTCTCGCCCTTAGTCTTCGGCCACTACGGACAGCTTTGTTACCACATACCAATTTCTTGAGCTTGTCTCACACAGGCCGCCAATTCATGCCAGGACTTGACAAACTCTGCTTCCGCCTTGAGCCACGTAGCCCCGAGAAATAATTGTTGGGCGTTGATGAGGCCGCCCGCGCCGGCAGGAAGGAAGTCACTGAGGATGTCTGCCGCCGCGTGGTAGTCCTTACTGATACTTTCGACTGAATCTCCAAGGTCGGACTCCAGCTGGTGCTTTGCAGCAGATGAGAGGAACTGCGTAGAGTTGGCACAGATCCGGAGGAGTAGACACGCTAAAGAAATGCTGGAAATGCTTCGCGAGTATCGGGCGTCGCGGCGTTGAGACCACCATGTCGTGTAAGCGGTCATGAACGACGGTAGGTGAAGGATGCCATAGTGATAGTTTACTCGTTCGAAGAAGTTGTGGACGAGAATGTCGGTGTAGGGCCGAGGGGGAAGTGCACGAGTAGCCTGTAGCACACCGGCTGGGAGATCGAGAGCCTCCGACTCATCCGTCGACTGCTGCGAGCTCTATGGGAAGGTTGACTTAGAAGGGGAAAACAATCTGGTACACTCAATCGTATTTACCATGACGGCTTTAAACATGCCGCTATTGACGTATCCAAGAGTGTTTACTGCGGAGGTGGCATCCGGCAGCGAGACGGAATCATCCTCTGAACTTGTCGTTTTCGTCGTCGATGCCATCTCGGGCTCTGCATGTGGTTGCTCCTGGGGAGGAATTACCGACGAAATGCTACAATATCTCTGTGAGTAGCACATTCTAGTCCCGGCTCATTAATATCACCATAGTGTCAAGCTACTCACTGGGCCCGCTTCGCCGTGGTGGACGTCCCAAAACCGCACAGGTGGGCGGTCCTGCGGCTCTGGCAGTGATTACACGGCCACCGACGGTCGCACTTCTTCTTCCTGCGCTGACACTCGATACATGCCGTTGACGTGCGCCCGCGCCGCCGCTTTGAGCTATCCAGACGAGGATCCATTCCTTGTCCGTTACAGCTGGGCCGTTGATGACGAACGGAGGAGGGAGGCTTGTGAAGGGCGATGCATGGCGGGAAATGGGCGTTTTGTCGGACTTGGGCTGTTCCCATCCACCTTGTTATCGTCGAATCAGGTCTCTTTTGTTAGCGCCAAGCGTCGTCTATCGCGGGGAAAGATGACATTTGTCGGAGTTAGCACCGTCGAGATTTATTTGCTTATTGCCGCTATGTGTCAGCTGCAGGGGTCTGTCGGTTTGCGGTGTCGGGAAATCCTGCTGTCATCGGGATAAAGAGTAGAATAACTCGGTTGAGAAGGGAGATGTAAAAGTATAAGAATACGTCTTGACAGTGCTGATTTAATAAGTTCTACTCATCAACAAGTCAAGCATTCTTCATTCATCATCACCTTACATCCATTAACAAAGTCGTTGGAAACTTCAACCAAACCCCCACACCACACCAACCACGACAATGGCGTCTCAAAACCTCGTCTGGTTCATCACCGGAGCAAATTCGGGCTTCGGCCTGCTCCTTGCTCAACTGGCGCTGTGCAACGGCAACACGGTTGTGGCCACGGCCCGCAGCCTCTCCAAGTTCCCTCAGTCGCTTCGAGACAACCCCAGTGCGGACCTGGTCGAGCTTCAAATTACGGCTCCCGCTTCGGAAATCACTGCTGCGATTGACTCGGCCGTCTCGAAGCACGGACGCATCGACGTCCTCGTCAACAATGCTGGTTTTGGACACATGGGAGCTGTTGAGGAGGTTTCGGACAAGGAAGCCCGCTACCAGTTCGACGTCAACTTCTTTGGGCTGCTCAACACTACTAGAGCAGTCATCCCTCACCTGAGGACGCAAGGCTCCGGAGTCATCGTTCAGATCTCCAGTGCTGCTGGCTTGTGGGCGGGTCAAGGCGCCCCGATCTACGCCGCGTCCAAGTTCGCCGTCGAAGGCGCGACCGAAGGCCTGAGCGCGGAAGTGAAGCCTTTCGGCATCAGGGTTCACATCGTCGAACCCGGCATCTTCAGAACCGAGTTCTTGAAGCCCTGCGCCGAGGGAAAGAACGTCGCCACGAATAAGCAAGGATACCTGGACATTGGCGGCATCCTTGGCGGGATGCACGGGAAGCAGCCAGGCAACCCTGAGAAGGGCGTGCAGCGTATCTTTGAAGTGGTGATGGGGACAGGAATAGGAGCCAACTTGAAGGACCAACTGAGGATTCCTCTTGGATCCGATTGCTTTGGGATGCTGCAGGCTAAGATTCAGGCACTTACAGAGACGATGGAGAAGTCGAGGGATATCGCAGTTAGTACCGATTACTAGACAAGAAGTAGTGAAACTATGATGATTGGCTATTGGCCTCTATGTCTATATAAGGGAGGGGGACCTCTTATAATATCGACACATTTGTTTCTCTAGCCATTTGCTAAGACCAAGCCTCGCTTGAACATAGGGGCAGCGTCAGACCAGTCCCGATGACCTCGACCGGTTGGCCCAAGCTTCTTGGCAGAGTCGACATGATGGAAAGAAACCTCCTGTAGGTCCTCTTGATGACGACCATCCCATCGTGAGACGAATTGAGGCACTCAATTGCGCTATTTGCATTTCTACATGCAGTCTACTAATCAAGGAAACGATAAGATAACAACAAGGCGCAATCGTCTTCAAAGGTTAGCATGGTCCATTTCCTTTGTGCCACTTCGATCGCCACTACGGAAACCTTCTCTTCGACGAGGAGCACAACTTGACGGTTGTGCTGGACTGGAGCCAAGCTGTAACTGCTCCGTGGGAACGCTTGGCCGTATCTTCAGAGTCCGCTAAGTTCCCTCTTATGGCAGTTAAGAAAAACCATGCCATTATCAACTTCCGAGAAGCTACACGGGGCTACCTGGAGGCGTTGGAGATATATGTGGGGTCATCGCCTACCCTCCCCGCGCGAAATACGCAAAGAACGACATTGTCTATGCTTCTCAGGTCGAAACAAGCCGGGATCACCACTAAGTGTGTCTATAGTCGCCCACATCGCCTTGTACCCGAGGGACAATTAGTTGCCAGTCTTATCTACGGGACCAAAGTGTCGTGGGAGCAGCTTGTTGTTGTTGTTGTTGTTGTTGTGTATGGAGGTATCGAAGTTTATTAGATGAGGTCAAACGAGGGTCATTCATTGCCTGTTGGCTGGCCCCCTGCTATGCTTACTCGGCCAACTAGTTAGAGTGGCGAACAATATTCTCCCTTGTTTATGTTTGCTCTTGATTAAATGAAGGTATATATCAAATTCTGGTCCACCATCAATCTGATTCACATTACACTCCCAAGAAAGTTATTTCTACCATCTTCTAAGCCTAAGGTAAATATCATTACGTCTCATCTATATTCAATTTGGACTGAAATCCCCACGTCTTCCAGTCGTTCTAATCCGTGGTTAGGCAGGTAAGTAACCGGCATGTCTTCTTCGCCTTCAGGCTCACTCGTTAGAGAGCTCTCCCCCTCCCCCCTGGCCTCTTTGAACACCAGCTCGCCGCTCTCTTCCCATGGGTCGTCTCCTTCGTGAATGGACTGCACCATTTTCATGCTCTTGATTGTAAACCAGTGCTCTTCACCCAGCACCCTCTTTCTTGTCTCCATGACTGTCAACCCCACCTCCTCCGCTTCCTCGCACCGATCACCCTGCCAATACAAGAGCGCCGTGACGTCTGCGGTTGTTCTTGCATGCAGATAATCCTCGCCCAGCGTCCTCCTTTTGGTCTCCAGCACCTCCAGCTCCAGCTCTTCCGCCTCTTCCCATCGACCCAGATCAATATATGTAGTTGCCAGGTTGTCTATGCTGTTCAAAGTAGAAGGATGACCATTCCCCAAAATCCTCCTCTTTATCTCAAGCACTCTGATCTCCAATGCCTCCGCCTCCTCAAGCCGATCAAGACCCCAGTATGCAATAGCCAAATTTGCCATGATGGTTAAGGTCTCAGGGTGTTCCTCGCCCAGTATCCTCGTGGCCATCTCCAATACTTCAGCGTCTATTTTCTCTGCATCCTCCCACTTGCCTTGGTCTCGAAATACCTTTGCTGATGTTGAAATTGCTAGTAGGGTACGAGGATGCTCCTCTCCGAGTAGCGTTTTGCTTACATCCAAGATCTCCTTCCCCAGGGCTTCGGCTTCGTCCCACTGCGCTTTGTCCAGATAGAGTGTCAATAAACTCTCCATCACTAAAAGGATTGACGAGTGTTGTTGGCCTCGAAGCCTTTTCGATGTCTCTATCACCATCACCATGAGCTGTTCTGCGTCCTCTAGTTTTCCCTGAGCCTGGAACATTGACGCCAGCAATAAACTGACAGCAATAGTGTTGGGGTGCTCTGGCCCTTGTGTTCTCTCCATCTTGTTGGAGGCGTCCCTTACCAGCTTTTCGGCCTCTTCCAACCGACCTAGTTTGTGGTATGTTGACCCCAAATTCGCCATGCTTACTAGGGTGCTTGGGTGTTTCTGACCTAATACCTTCGTTTGGGTTTCCAGTAAGGCAACCTCGAGCTCCTCAGCCTTGGTCCACCAGCCGATATCCCTGTATATTGCTGCCAAGTTTGATATGAGGCCCAAGAAGCTGGGATCCGCTGGATCTAGTACAGTCTCGCTTATCTGGATGATTTCCCTCGAATAGTTTTCTGCCTCCTTCCAGTGGCCTTGGGCCCAGTATGTCGTCGCAAGTTCGTCCATGCTCCTCAAGGTATTTGGATGGTCCGGGCCAAGCGTCTTTTTCCTAATCTGTATAACCTTACGCTGTAGCTCACATGCCTCATCCCAGCGGTCCTGACTCCAGTAAACTGACGCTAGAGTTAGCATGACCGATTGCGTTTCTGGGTGTTCGTCAATCAGGATGTCATTTGCGACATGCATGGCTGTCAAGATGAGCTCTTCTGCCTGCTTTAACAGACCCTGCGTGTTGTAGATTGATGCCAAATTTTGCGCTCTGTTGAGCCACGTACGGTTGCGTCGGCCTATCATGTTCTCGGGCATTCTCTTCGATCTCCAGCTTTTCGGCTTTTTTCCATTGTCCTTGGGTATTGAATATCGCAGAAAGCTCCGACTTGAGGAGAAGTATTAGGTGCTGTGCTCCTGGTATCTTTCCCAGATTTTCAATGTCAGCTTCAATCCTGCGCTGTGCGGTGTTCAGGACGCCATCGTCGACGTATTTTTGCAAGATGGAGCGCGTTGATGACAGGTACCCGTCGTCCATCATCTGTTCAAACAAGGTCACCGGATCGCTTGAGTCGCTGGGTCCCCAACCTTGAGTGAGGCGCGACTGATGAGCGTCCTGGATATCCTCCGAAAAACTTTGGATCTTGTTGACTGGATCTGGGCCACCAAAGTCGAGCTGGTAGCAGAGCATCAACTGAGCTGACAGAGGGCTGTTTGGTGTCGCTTTGACCACTCCTTCTAGTTGACGGAGAATATTAGATCTCAGTCGATAGTCGGAGGAGTACAATGCGTCGAGCGAATGTTGCAACTACAATTTGTTAATACGTAAACCTTTTCTTTCCTTCGGCTACTAACCTTGAAATCCTCGTCTTTGGGGAAATACATCTCGGCCAAAGTGATTCCAGCGTTGGGAGTATCCCTGAGGTGGCACTTAGCGAAGTCCATAAGTCATGGTCTTGAAGTTCTTTGCTCACCGTTTCGTCTTGGTGTATCGTAGCGAATGCCGTACGTTGAAATCTCGCAGCTGCGGATCAGGATTGAGGCACCCCTGAAAGAAGTGCTCGAGCATTTGCTTGAAATCATGGTCTAGATTGGTTTCGTTGGCCAGTGCATATTTTGCATACTGGATCAGAGAAACGCCGTTCGCTTGGTACTTTAGTTCGGCGAGAAGTTGCAATGGCTTCGCCTTGTCGTTATCCGAGTGCGATGGCGGTCTCGATAAGCCCAGGGCTGGAAGTGGAATGCTCCCCGATAAACACCTGTAGAACATGAACCATAGACACATCAAACCAAAGGAGTAGACGTCCGTTTTGGCTGCCATGTCTGAAGTGAATTCAGGATATTCGTGGAATTCAGGAGCATGCCACGGTATAGACCGTGGAAGCACGATGTGCTTTTCGTCGGTTGCATACCACGTTGAGAATCCAAAGTCGGCAACCTTAGCCCTGAAACCCTCTTTGTCTTTGAAGATGAGGATGTTCTGTGGTTTGATGTCTCCATGAACCACATCTTGGTATGTATTTAGTGCCTGTTCTCCTTGTTGAATCTGTGACTACTCACTGTTGGATTGCATGTGTGCTATCGCACCACCGATATCGAGGCAGATCTTCCAGCGTTCCATCATGGTGAGATCCCGTGAGCTTGGTCGATTTGCAAAGTCAAGCATGCCCCCAAGCTGCGACTTTTCGAACACAAGAACCGGCCATATCTTGGTATGGCTCTCACAATCTCGAAGCTCTGTGCCCATTTCATCTTGATGTTTGGGAGGCACATCCCAGCACACCCCTTGCAGTTCAAGGATATTCGGATGTCCTCGAACATGGGGGTGACACAAGATCAACATCTCGTTGATGAGACACCGAAATATGTCCTTCTCAGGCTTATCGCGCCTGGCGTCTTCGGAAATGCGTTTGAATGCGAAACTTGCTTGTAGAGTTACGAGAGTTTGGTTGATCTGGCTTGTTCCGCCTTTTCCGATCAGTTGTCTTCTTGGTTCCCATGTTATTGGCAAGATTCGAATTCGCAATTGCTGCACCACCGCGAGGAATGTGATCAAGTTCCATTCCGGGCTCAGCTTCTGTGGCTAAGACAGATTACTGGAAAAAAGACGAGAGCTTAGAAAAGTAAACTCAGCCGAACCCAGGATTGATTTATCGGTGGCTGGACGATTCATCTCATGAGGGTGGTGGAGCAGTGACGGTTGAAATGAAAGCTCATCATCAATCCCGCCCCATGATAGTTGATCAGCCATCTGAAAAGTCCGGTCAGCCGAGCGTCACGGAAGAGGTAAACAAGGTTATAGTATGTCCTTGCATCGATACTTACTAAAATTGATGCCATCCTCGTCGTTGGTACTTGCACAACGGAGAATAGCTGGCCTGGCTCAAAAGGGATCTAGAAAATGGGTCTCGAGCTCCGCAGGGGTAGTGGATTAGACACGATGAGAAGACGCTGGCGATGCTGATGCTAGAAATAAGGCCTTAAGGCTGCCTTCTAAGCGTATGTGTCGGGATGTAATTGGGTGATTCTGGCCGTGGAAATAGCGTAGCCTGGTGCGCCTGGCAGTTCGCCTATCAAAACGCGTTTGTGGGCCCTGTACGAGCGCTCAATTGAGTATGCAGTCTAGCTGACCCTCCCCCCTGGTCTAACCCGACCACTGCCCTACACTAAAAAGTCGGGCCGACCATACCTCTATAGGTTAGCTAACCCTAGCCCTTAGGATTAGCTAACCTATGCCCTACTTCCTTTAAATTTAAATCCGCGCCTGATTTATTCTTTATTCCTTTTTACTCTAAGCATTATTTACTAAGCTGCCTGCCCGAAATAATCGTGAATCGATCTGCCTCCCTCGCTTGCTCTCCTCCCCTACTATAGTATACCCCTAAAGTAATTATGAATCGTTTCTACTATATTATTATATAAGAAATATACTAATTACCTTAAGTATATTACTAGTATTAGTAATAGAGTTTTTACTAAGTATTATACTAACTTCCTACTATTTAAGATTTCTAAGGTTAGTATTTTAGTAGTAATTCTGAATTAATCTAGCTAATAATCTTAGGATAGCTTTATAAAGATAGTACCTAGTAAGGTATTTTACTAGGTTCTAGAGCTAGAGAAATAAAAACTCTATACCTATATATATTTACTTATAAAGTACTTTATAAGTAATTCTAATAGAATAGAATACTATCTTTTTAAATAAGTCTAACCTTTATATATATATTAACTAATACTCTAGGTTAACTATTAAGATTTATAACTAGAGCGCTAACTTAATAAAGGCTAACTAGGAAGTATAATATAAGTACCTTAAAATTACTATTAGTATACTTCTAAATTAATTTAATAGCTTTCTACTAATACTTAATAGAGTAAGTCTATAGTACTACTATAGTAATAAGTAAAGATTTAGATAGTAGTCTATCTAATACTATATTATTATTAATTAGTACTCTATTAAAGAAGGAGTTCTTTAAATTTAGTATAGTTAAGAAGAAAAAGTAGCTTCTTAAGCTCTTACTTTCCTTTTTATTATAAAGGTAGAAAGTAGTATATAAGTACTTTAGGATTATTACTAAATTAATTTAACTTACTTATTCTCTACTAGGTTACTCTTAGTAAACTAAAGGGGCTATATAAAATAAGTAAGACCTATAAACCTTATAAGGAGAAGAAATATAAGTAATATAGTATTATTACTAAATTAATTCTTACTATTATTAAGGAAACTACCCTTTTAAGACTTATACTAACTATAAGGTCTAGGCTAACTTTACTATAAATAAAGACTTAGAGAAATCTATTCTAGCTAGCTACTTTATAAAGAAAGTAATAGCTAAGAAGAATAAAAGTATTATTATTATAGTTAAAGATAATAATAATAATATAATTAATTTTAATACTCTTAGTAATATAGCTTCTCCCTTCCCTAATAGGAAAGATAGTCCTTTATAGATTAATCTTAAAGTACTTATAAAGTAATTCTAAGATAATTATACTCTTTCTTATAAGAGATTCTTTATAAAGGCTAAGTACTATACTAATACTTATACTAAAGTAAAGACTCTAGAATTATTAGGCTTTAGGGCTAGTTTTAATACTTTTACTTACTAGAATAAGATAATTACTAATATATTAGCTAATAATAAGTTTAGCCTTATTCTAGAGGATAAGGAGATTATAGTATAGCTTAGTATTTAAGTAATATATTATTACTTATAAATTAATTTATATATATACTTATATTTAGGATTTAAGTAGTTTTTTACTATAATAAGTTTATATTACTACTTTCTTATACTTAAGATACCTTACTTTTAATACTTTACTTTTTACTAGTTAATACCTAACTAATCCTAAATTAATTTAACTACCCTCTTACCTTTTACTTAATTCTTCCTTTCTTACCTATAAAACTCTTTCTTTTTTAAGTAATTATAATCTTTAATCTTAAGCTACTAACTCTAATTCTTAATTTCCTATTCTTAAAGTTAAAGATATAGTATAAGTTACCTATATTTTACCTCCTTTCTCTACTACTTTAATTAATTCTAAAGTATTTTTATTTACTCTTATAATTAATTTATAAAATCCTATTTTTACTATTTAAGCTAAGCTTAAAAGGCTATTTACTACTCTTATAGTTTAAGAAAAGCTTCTTAACTTACTATAAACTTATTACTTTATTATTAGCTATAGATAGAAGCTTACTACTAAAGGGACCTAGACCTAGATTACTAGTTAGTATAGCTTAATTAATATTAGATTAATTATATACTAATTAAACCTTATTATATTAGCTTACCCTTTCTTATAGCTATAACTTAGAGATATTAATATACTAGATAAGAATACTTAAGATAGTAGTTAAATAGACTTAGTATTATTAGGTAGGAGGCTTAATATATTAACTAGGGATTAACTTTAAAGTACTTTAGCTATTATAGCTTAGACTTTTCTCTAGTAATATTCCTCTTAATTATTAACCTATATTTAATATTAGTTAACTAGTAAGTACTATTAGTATTAATTTAAAAGTATTCTTATATTAATACCTACTATTATACTATATATTAAGCTTAAATTATATAGTTAATAAGCTATTTTAATATAATAATTAAATACCTTATTCCTAAAAGATAGTATTTATTATTAGAAGATATATATTATATATAGTATACCTAAATAGTAAGATTAATACTAAATTAATCTAAGAGTAATTCTAGAGTATATACTTATTAATATAGGTCTTTAGAGATTAATATTACTTACTCTAGTAGTATAAAATCTTATATAAGACTTTAACTATATTAGTATGCTTATATAAGGTATTTTAATTATCTATATATAGCTTACTATAGGCTTTATTTAAACCTATATAGATAATAAGATAGGCTTTATACTTAGCCTAGTAAAAGAGAGTAGGTTTATTTAGATTATTAGTATTAATTATAAATTATACTTTTACTTAGTATATAATAACCTTTTTATAAATTCCTAGTTTCTACTTACTACGCTACTAACCTACCTTTAAAATATATTCTAATACTAGATTCGAAATCCTTATATATATATTACTTAAGATTTGATAGCGTATTAGGGCTATAGTAATAGCACTAATACACTACCGATAACTATTAACTTAGGGGTGCATAGCCTTAACTAAAGCTAATATAACCCCTTAGTAGGAATTAGCTAATATATACTAAGCGAAAGTAATAAACCTAATATAGAAACTAGTAGAATACTAGTTAATAACCTAGAAAGCAAAGTATATAATACTATTGCTAGAATTATCCCCCCTAACCTCCTTAAATAAGTCTAGAATATTATCTAATCCTATAGCATTATATATAAGATATAAGCGTACGCTTCCTACGAAAAGGATACCTTATATAACCTAAAAGTAAGCCTCGAAGAACGAATTACCTTAAATATTACTAATACCCTTACTTTAGTTATTAAGATAGCCCTTACTAGAATTAATAACTACAAAAGAAATTAACTATTATATACATTAGTTATAGTATAAAACCTTATAACCTTAAATTATAGAGGCCTTGAACGAATGACCTAAAGCTATATCGAATATAAAGTTACTATCCGAACTAGAAACACTCCTCTTAATATTAGTAACTAAACCCCGAAAGATACTATAGCAATAGTAAACTAGGCCTATAGTAACTCTAGCGTTATTATAGTATAAAAGCTCCCTAGCAGTAATACAGTCTTTACTTTCCTTACTACTAATAAAGCATAAGCTTACTATACTAAGGATTAGGTTACTAAAGCCTTTAGCGATAACGTAGCCCTATCCTCTCTAACCTTTATAATAATAGCGAAGGGGATCTAACTTATATTTATTCTAAATAATACTAATAAGCTTATTAAAGAAATCGCTAAATTTAACTAACTAAGAATTCTTTAAGTAAAAAAACAAAAGACTAGCTACCCTAGCCCTATAGCGAAGATAAACCTAATCCTATATATTAGCTTTATTAAGGAGGTAAACTATCTTTATAATAATAGCCTATTGCTTAATGTATAGCTATATAACTATAAACTCTTTAATAAGGGACTTTATCTTACTTAATACTATAATTACTTTAAATTTAGATACTTAGCTTAGAATTATAAATTAGCTCCTACCTATAGGTAATATAGGGGTACTATATACCCTAATAGGGAAGGATACCTAACTAAGTAAGGAAAGATCCTATTAAACTATATTCTATATAAAGGCGAATATATAGCTTAGAGCTATAACTACCCTATTATAGCCTTACACTAGGTATATACTAAGGAAGGCTACTTAGATAGACTATTCTACTTCTAAGACTATATAGTAACTAAAGTACCTATATCCTAGAGCCTCTTACCCCCCTCTCTATTAGCTTAACTACTTAGAAGCCTCTTACTAAGGAAGCTTAGAAGGCCCCTAGGCTTAGTAAATAGACTATAAAGTATCCCTAGTTAGTCCTTAACCTAGGCCTATACTTCCTATATACTATCCCTACTTATAATATTTACTTTTGCTTCCTTACTATTATTATTACCCCCCTAAGTAACTAATTAATACTAATACTCTTCTAGAATACTAACTACTAGCCTATCCTTATATAGATCGCTCTATAGGCCTATAGTAAATATAATATAATTATACTTCTTAAACCTAATAGAAACTCTAAGACTAGAGCCCTAGCCTACCTAAGTAGATATAACTACTATATAGTTTACAAAAATAGATAAGTAGTAATATATATTAATAAGTAATATAGACTTAAGTTATAGTTATCTAAAGCAGGAAAGGACTAGGTAAGTATTACCTTCTTAAAGATTTAATACTAAATTATAGCTTTTTATAACCCCTTAAATAGTAAAGGTAACTTACTTATACTATAGGCCCTAGCTAAAACTACCTTAAGCGACTATATACTACTTATTAATAACTTTAACCTTTACTACTTTCTTTAGGATTATTATAGCTAAATAGATTAAGATAGTAATATCCTTATCTAGAAGGTAATATAATACTATATTAGCCTCCTTACGCTTTATAATACTATTACTAAGCTAGCCTAAGGTTACTAAAATAGTACTCTTAATCTAGCTTAGGCCTTAGAGACTATTTATATAATATATAAAGGAACTAACTATAAACTAGAAGGATCTATTAGGGATAGTATTTATAGTAAGAAGTAAAAAGGTAAGATAGACTACTAGATCGCTATAAGGGCATAGCGGAAAAGGTACGATAGTACTATAATATAAATTAATCTCTAACCTCCCTATTCTTTCTAGTTATATAAGCTCCTTTTATCTTCATTCTATTGTAATAGCCCTTACTATTATAGTCCTTAGCCCTCTGGGCCTTGGCTTAGCCGTTCGGTTGTCTAGAGCGGGGTAATGTACTAGTAGCGTTCGATTAGCGCGGTCGCTCTAAGACTATAGCGCTTCTACTACTCTGCTTCTAGCGTTCTAGTGCTAATAATACTTTAGCATATAATAGAGCCTCCCTACTTATAAAGGCTTATCCCCGGGCCTTTAATCTTCTGGTAAGGTAGCTATAAGTAAGGTTATAAGTAAATTATTAATAATAAACGTATGACCCTTATATTATCCTTAAGGTTTATTATAGTTGCCCGATTAGGCAGTAAGGTAGTATTAACTTAGCTATAAGTAGTTATAAGGGTGCTAGGCTTAATATAAACCTATAATGTATTTAGTCCTGATCTATTAGCTAAGCCTAATTAGGCTTTAAAGGTAAAATGCTTAACTATAAGTAGCTCTAGAGGAATTTAGTAATAATATTAATTAGTAAGGCGTTTATTCTTAATCTAATAGCTTTACCTAATTTAGTAGTAAGGTAGAGCTAACCTAGCTATAAGTAGTTATAGATGTTTTAGTAATAATATTAATAATTAAGGTATTATTCCTAGGTTCTTAGCTATTGCTAAAATAGGTAGTAAGGTTTCTCTAACTAAGCTAGAAGTAAGGGGTATATTTAGTTATAAATAGTAATATTATATTCTATTACTAAATCAAGCTAGAATAATCATAATATAATAGCTATTAATTAGGTTATTATAAAGCTATATTAACTATTATTAATAATAGCTAATTAGCTATAGGTTTATAGGGTATTTAAAGCCTTATCTAGCCCTTAATTTTCTTACTCTTTTCTTCCTTCTTTATTATTATTATTATCTTTATAGGTAACTTTCCAGCCTAGCTTTAAAGGCTAGCTTCGCTATAAGATCCTTACTAATAAGCTATAGCCTCTCTCTTTCTCTCTATCTCTCTCTCTCTCTCTTACTATATTTCTATAAGTCTTCTATACTTCTAGTAACTTTCCTAATTCGCTACTAACTTTATATAATCTAGCTACTACCACTACTACCTTAATACTACTACCTACTAGTACCCTAGTAAAACTATCTATACTAAGGGTAGAAATATAATTATAGAGGCCCTAACCTCCTATACTTCTATCTCTAGCTATAAGTTTACTATAACTTTACTAGTAGGCTACCTACTAACTTCTTATTATAGCTACCTTATTTAAGTATACCTAGTATATTAAGAATAGAAAACTATATAAGCTTATATAATATATATACTACTAAATACTAGCAGCCTTACTATAGCTATAATAAAACTATACTAATAGTATATCCTAATATATCTATCTTAATCCTTAGGGGTAACTTAGGGTTAAAGTAAGTAAGAATAAATTCTTCTAAGAATGCTAGCTTTAGCTACTTAAATATATTAGACTTATAGTAATTTAGCTAGAAGGTTCTTTTATTATTACTATATAGTAAGTCCATAAGGAGGACTATAATTTTACTATAATTCTTAATAAAATATTAATAGAAGCCTATAAATCCTAAGAAGATCTAAATATCCTTTATATAGCTAGGTAGTAGCTACTTTATAATACTCTTAATGCATTCTAGTTCTATATAAATTCCTTTAGTACTTACTATAAACCTTAGGAAGTTTATATACTTAAGGTTAAATTTATACTTCTTAGGGTTAGTATATAAGCTAGTAGCTTATAGCTAAGTAAGGATATTATAAATATACTATAAGTACTTACTAGGATCGCTACTATATATTAGGATATTATCTAGATAGATAATATAGATTATATCTATAAGCTCTATAAGGATATTATTAATATATTCTTAGAATATTACTAGGGTATTAACTAGTCTAAAGGGTATAACTAAGTATTTAAAGTAACTATAATAATAGTAAAAAGCTATCTTCTACTTATTTCCCTTATAGATATATAGCTAGTAATATATATCCTTTAAGTCTAGCTTTATAAAGATCTATACCTTACTAAGCTAATCTAGGATCTTATAGATTAAAGATAAGGGAGCTTTATCCTTCCTAGTAATCTTATTAAGATTATAATAGTTAATATAAAGGTATAGCTTACTTCCTTTCTTAGGGATAAATAGGATTAGGGCCCTAGCTAGGCTAATAGATTATTAAATCTAACTCTTTACTAGTATATTAGTAAGGTAAGCCTAAAGGACTTCTAGCTCCTTTATAATAAGACTATAGATAGGTCCTTATAGTAATATTTAGCCTTCCTTTATATTAATAGTATATATTTATCCTTTAAATATTAGGGAATTTACTTTTTCTATCTTAAAGATATCTCTAAATTCTAGGTAAAGCTCTAGGTAAGCATTCACTAGCTTCTTATTACTAAGTTATAGTAACTTCTCTATAATCTCTTTTAGTATTATAGGGGTAAGTATATCTAATAGGTTACTAATAATTATAAGGGTAGTAATATATTCTTTAGTAGCCTTATATATCCCCTTCTTCCTTATAATAACCTTAATATTACTTTATAGTATATTATACCTCTAAGTCTTTATTTTCTACTTAAGGACTTAGGGTTCTATATTATAAAACTAAAGATCTCTAAAGATAGCTATATACTAATAGATTGTAATAATATAAAAGTAAACTTTATATATCCTTACCTTCTTTATACTATTATAGATTATTACTAATTATTAGAGGGTTCCTTAGTTCTTAAGGACTTTATTATTAATTCCTTTAATTTAGACCTTACTAGATCTAATATCCTTCTATTTAATAGTAATTAAGTAGCAAGAGTAAATAAAGCTTATATTAGCTTCTATATTAGCTAAAGCATCTCCCTCTAATCTCTTTTACTAGCTCCCTATATATAATTAAGTTCTAATAGTTTAATATATTAATAGGGATAAGGTTTAGTTAGGCCCTTATTAGGTTCTTACGCTAGTAAATTAGATATTATTAGGAGCTATTATAAGTATAGTAGGGTTATAGCTAGCTTAATACTAATTTATAGTATAATAGTTACTTTTATATATCTTATAATTAGATTTAAAGTATTTTATTAAGATATAACCCTCTTCTCTATACTTATAGTATATAATAAGGCCTCTATAGGGCTAGCTAGGTATCTATAGAGTTACTAGGGTATTAATAGAGTTAGTATTTAGGGTAATACTTAAAGTAAGTACTAAGTTTATATTATTATAGCTAGGGTTAGGTCTTCTAAGAATAGTCTTTACTTAGGTAACTAAGCTAATAAACTTCTACTAAGTTAAAAGGATCTTATAGCTAATTACCTAGGTTTATAGTATAGGTATAAGTTAATAAATTACTAAGTAAACTTAATAAGAATTAAGTAGCTATTCTAAGAGCTTAGCTTTAAAGGCTTTATAATAGTTAAGAAAGTTCCTAATAGTCTAGGTTAGCTTTATATAGTAGTATACTAGCTTCCTAGTTATCTTAAGGCATTAGGTAGGATTATTATTAATAGTCCCTTTAACCTAAGTAAGGTAATTATTCTATATAATTTTATTAATTTAGCCTTTTTAATTATTATTAAGGAAGCTAGTCTAATATAGCTTAACTAATCCTTCGAGATAGCTACTAGCGAGTAGGACCTTCGGTAGGTCTATATAGAAGCTCGAGGGATATAAAAGGAATTAGCTATTAAGGTTAGTAAGATAGATCCTTAATTTAGTTTAAGACTTTCTACTATAATAAGGAGTCTTTAAGATAAGCTTACTAATATTATAGTTAGGGCTCTACTATATATTTATATTATAGGTATAGTAAGTTTGCTTTATAGGTTATAGCTTACTATTAGGGTTAAAGTTAGGAGTAATCCTAGTAATAGTTAGCTTAAGCTAGTATCTCTTATAGCTAATTTACTATAAGGTTTATAAGGTTTTAATATAAAGGTTTAGCTCTACCTCTTCTATAAGAATATTAATAGGTTTAGAAGGAGGGTTAAGATTATAGTAAAAAGAGGGGTTTAATAGTAATATCTAACTCTTAGGTTATCTATCTTAAGTCTATAATATTATAGGATCTTTACTACTTATTAGCTATAAACTTAAAGAGGTAGGTAGTATACTAGGAGGGTTATTAGTAATAGTTATCTTCCTTAATAGTTCGCTATACCTATAGGTTTAGAGAGATTAACTTATTAAGGATAGTATTTATAGTAGGGAGTAAAGAGGTAAGATAGACTACTAGATTACTATAAGAGTATAGTAGAAAAGGTATAATAGTACTATAATATAAATTAATCTCTAACCTCCTTATTCTTTTTAGTTATATAAGCTCCTTTTATCTTTATTCTATTGTAATAGTCCCTACTATTATAGTCCTTAGCCCTCTAGGCCTTAGCTTAGCTATTTAGTTATCTAAAGTAGGGTAATATACTAATAGTATTTAATTAGTATAATTACTCTAAGACTATAGCGCTTCTACTACTTTACTTCTAGTATTCTAGTACTAATAATACTTTAGTATATAATAGGATCTAACTATCTCTTATAATAAATCTATATTATTACTACCCTAGATAAACTAATCCCTAAACTAGACCTTAATTATAATTAGAAGAAAACTAACTCTTATAAAGCTACTAGTAAAGTAATAGTCTATCTTTAATAGACCTAGGGTATAATAACTATTACTAAAGCTCTTAATAAGGTAATAGATTAGCTCTCTAAATAGCTAGAAGCAATTACCTAATTTATAATCCTAAAGTAGAAGAAACCTATACTTTACTAAAATCTATAGTAGAATAGCAAAATATTTATAGTAACTAGCAAGCTTAAATAAGCTCGCTATATAGCTTAGTATATTAGTTAAATCTTAGACTAGTAAGCCCTAGCTAAAGCGTAAGTATAATAGGACTATAGTATAAAAGGTACTTAATATACTCTCTAGAGAGAATTCCTTATAGAGCTTCTAAGGTATAATAGTATATAGTTCTAAGTAATAGAAAGATAGGTAAGACTATATAGTAGAACTATAATAATCTTACTATAGCTACTACCCCTTACCTAACCTAACTATATAGAGCTAGTAATACTCTATATAAAGAAGGCTAAAACTCTTATATAGAGATTCTTCCCTAAACCTTAGGCTAATAACTCTAACCTCTCTCTCCTTCCCCTCCCTAGAACCCCTAAACCTAAATTAGGCCTAATATACCTCTATATTAAACCTATTAAGATTTATAAAGCTCTTTAAAAGATTAGATTATAAAAAGCCCTAGGTAAGGATAGTATCCCTACTAGGTTCCTAAAGGTATATAATAAGCTACTTATACTTATAATTATTAAGATAGTAAATATTAATATTATAATAGGCTACTTCTTACTTTACTTCTATATTATAATTATTATAGTTATCCTAAAGGTAAATAAGACCCTAGCTAAATAATAAACTATATTAGGATAGTAATTAATATCCTTACTTAATATTATTAGAAAAATTATTAAGATTATTATTAGCTAATATATTATAATTATAGTAGAATTAAAAGGGCTTTTACCTATAGGATAGATAGGTAATTAGCTAAAAAGGTCTATTAAGCTTACCCTTACTATTATTATTAAAGCTATATATATAGCCTAGGCTTAGTATAGCCTTAACTCTCTCCTCTAACTTAACTTTATAAAGGCCTTTAATACTATTAACTACTAATAACTTATTATAGCCTTATAATAACTAGGCTTTCTTAGATAGCTTCTTATATAGCTTACTAGCTACCTTATAGTATAAATAGTATATCTCTACTTTAATAGCTAACTTTCTAACTCTATTAAGGTCTAAGCTAGTATCCCTTAAGGATCCTCTCTATTATCTATACTATTTATTCTCTTTATCTCTAGCCTCTATAAAGCCCTTAAGAATATACCTAGGATAATAGTTATTAGATTTACTAATAATACTAACCTACTAGTATTTAGATATAATATAGAAGAGACCTAAGCCTAACTTAAAACTACCTAGGATATCTATAATAATTAAGCCTAAATAAATAGAATAACCTAGGAACTAGATAAAGTAAAGCTTCTATACTTTACTTAAAAACATACTATAGACTAAACTTAGGCCTAACTTAGAGATCTAATAATAGTGCCTATTAAGTTATATAGATTCCTTAAACTCTTTCTTTATTATAAACTCCTCTAGGGACTATATATAAATACCCTTAAAGGGAAGCTTAAATACTAGTAGTAGGCCCTTACTATAATTACTATAAATATATAGGGGGTTAACCTTAAAGTAGTAAGATTAATCTATATATAAGTTATCTATTTAATTATTATTTATAGTATAAGAGTATACTATACCCTAACTACTCCTAGAGGAAAGCCCTAAGGTATTATATAAGTACTTATACTAGAATAGACTTAAAGCTTATATATAGTTATAGGAGTATATAAAGCTATACTAGCCTACCTTCTAGAGATAGAACTAGCTATTCCCCCCCTTAATATTTATCTTAATAAACTAGCTACTTAATTCTATAGCTATATAGAAAGGTAGAATATAACCTTACTTATAAGGTTTACTACTATAGTAACTATAAGGTAGATCCGCTATAAATAATAATAGGGACCCTAGTAATAACTACTATAAGAAGTTAAGGATTAGCTAAGAAGCTAGCTTCTATACGTAAGGTAAGTACTAACCCTTACTAAAATTAAGGCCTATATTTAATCTAAGTAGACTATATATTAAACCTAACTCTAAGATATAGTAAAAAAGTACTATAGGATAAATTATCTTAAGCTAGTAGAAGCTTACCCTCCTTCTAATAATAAAAAGGTATTATATTTATACTAAGACTTTAATAAGTACTAAAGCTTAATATTTATATAGCTAAGGACTAGGAAAATTAGTTTAAGAAGCTTTCTTTTCTCCTAATATATACCTAATATACCCTTATTACTTTACCTATATAGAAATAGTAAAGAAATACTTAAATATATTATTATCTTCTACTAAAGATTTACTAAAAAATATAGCCTCCTTATAAATCTATCGTAGGACCTATATAAACTTAGGTAGTAACTATTAAATTATAAAATAGCTTAATTAATTACCTACTAGTTCCTTTACTTATACCTTATCCTATACTATAAGCTTACCCTTTAAATCTATAGTAACTATAATTATAAAGCAGAAGTAGAGTATAAGCTTAAGGAGTATATAGCTTAAGCTTATAGGTACTAGCTAAACCTATAGCGTACTTATATTAAGTACTTCTTACCTTTCCTTAGGGAAAGATAAAATATACCTAGAAAAAAGCTATAAAGGGTAAAAAAACTAGCCTATACTAAACTATAGATATACCCTGATTCTATACCTTTCCCTCCTACCCTCTAACCCTACTCCTAACCTTATTCCTTTTAATTATTCTCCTTACTAGATTCCCTAAGTTCTAAGGACCTAGTTAACTTAGGGATATTACCTAGGTAGGTAAGAGCTAGTCTTAATATACTTTTAAGGCGCTTAAGTACTTTAGTGATACGGTTAACCCTACTAACTAACTTATTAAGCTAGTTAGTTAATAGGCTTATAGTTACTACTATAGGCGTAATATAGAGTTACTTAGGGGCCTAGCTCTTAGCCCTTAGGGTAGTATCCTTAAGCTTTCTAAGCTCTTTCTATACCCTAGTTAGTATTATATAATATTATATATTAGAATTAACTTATACTTATAGTATTAATACCTCTCTTATATAAGAGAGCTACTACTAGGGCTTAGGTAGCTATAATAGTAGTAAATAGTAGAGGTTTATAGATCTTATGTATATATATATAAGCTATATAACTATTAGCCGCTATATTAGCCTAGTTTTAGTAGAGACCTATAGTACTATCTTTACCTATCTATATAATATATATAGAATAGGGGATATCCTATACTACCCTTATAGCTATAGTCGTAGGGGTAGCGATAGGAGCCTTATTAGAAAACTTATCCCCTAAAGTAGCTATACCCTCTACCCTAGCCTTTCTCTTTACCTACTAAGGATTAGTATAGTTATATATTAGGACTATATTAAGAAAAGCTTACTAGTATTACTAGTATTATTATTATTAGTATTTACTTATAGAGATATTAGTAATAATTACTATACTTCTTTTGCTTAAGATCTATACTAAGTTTATTATTATTATTATTATTATTATTATTATTATTATTATTATTATTATTATTATTATTATTATTATTATTATTATTATTATTATTATTATTATTATTATTATTATTATTATTATTA